>CAUYRH010126277.1:0-14747 GCA_963574655.1 Perodicticus potto
CCTGTAGGAATAATCACAGACTTAGTTTCATTTCTTCTGGGAGTCAATATTTAACAAAAAGCCAAATGTACTTGATTTAGTCATTTACTGTGTCCAATAAATCAAAATTGCTTCCTATGCTCAAAAATATCAAATAAAAAATCTTCTGAATTTTATTTTCTAGACTTATTCATTGACTATTCCTTTGAACATACTCCCAAAGAAGGATTTGTTCATACAGGTGTGCTTTTCACAACATTGTCCCTCTTGTCAGATTTTGTGTCTGTTCGTCCTTATCTGTTGCCTTTAGTTGTTTCTTTTTTTAACATTTATTTCTTGACTTCTTCAACACCTTTCCATTCTTGTTATTTATGGCTTTGTTTTTTGGCCAGAAGAACATGAAAGCAAATCTGGGAATTTATGCTTTGAGATAATTAAAAAACTAATATTTCTTGAATAGATAGATCTTGGTTGTTCAGTTTGTAACCAGAACATAGTCAACGGATGATTAAGATATAGAGGAATTTACATATGTGGAAGCTCTCTTTCTAACAAAGCTTATTAGCACTGCAGTTCACTTGCTCCAATGTGTACTGACATTAAATGATTGTCTCACGTGAGGATATTACATGTACTCTGCTGGGACCTTCCAAGTTTCCAATCTTGGGAAATCATTGCAATATGAATATAGGTATTAACTCTGTCTCATAAAATTTCTTTAACAGAACTCCAGCCAGGTCATGAATAAACCATAATAGAAATCTCAAAGATAGAAAAAATAAAGAGTAGGACAGGATAGGCAATAAATGTGTCTTTAAATTTAAGTATACATAGATTGTAAATAGTTTGTATAAGCAGTTTGTGGATGAAAAACATCAGCGGTAAAGAAGAATTCTTAAAATATAAGATGTAGACAGTAAGGAAATTCTCATATTGTTTATAATCATAAGCAAAATCTATATATTGATTGTTGGAGAGAAAAAGGAGAAGTATTCCAGGTAGGTACAATCTGAGTATACATAACATATCTGGGGAGCCAAGCAGAGTGAGAAACACAAAAATTAAAAATAAACACAATGGGTTCGGTGCCTGTAGCACAGTGATTATAGCACTAGTCACATACACTGAGGCTGGCAGGTTAGAGCCTGACCCAGGCCTGCTAAACAACAATGATGACTACAACAACAAAAAAAAATAGCCAGGCATTGTGGTGGGCACCTGTAGTCCCAGCTACTTGGGAGGCTAAGGCAAGGGAATCACTTAAACCCAGGAGTCTGAGGTTGCTGTGAACTGTAAAACCATGGCACCCTACCGAGGGCAACATAGTGAGACTGTCTCCAAAAAAAAAAAAAACAAAAAAAACAGAATAAAGAAACACAATGATATGGCTAGGGTAGGAAGCAATGAGAAATAGAATGTTTTGATGTGGGTAACTTTAGCTTTTGTTTTAAATAAACTCTTCTGAATCCTGTGAAAATGAGCATAATAGTTAACAGGAAAATAAAATATAGTAGGGCTCTTTAAGTTGAAAAAGCACATTTTTTTTTCTGCTGTTACCCTTCAAGATAAGACAGAAGACTTCTGTGATCAAATGTGTTTTTGGAGGAGAGTTCTCCACCTACCTACCCATTGATCAATTCTGTAGTGAGTCTAGCTGGATATCTTTTAATTCATTTTAATTCTGGCACAATCTACCTGGAGGTAGCATCAGATCCTACAGGTTGAGGACTTGGTCCCACAGGACTACCTTCCCCAACTGGATGCTGATTACAAGTTCAGGGTTGTGGGCTATGTTTCTTACCAACTTGCCATAAATTGGGCATTTCTATAACTCCCTCTTTGGTTTTGTTTAATTTGGTTTTGTTTAATTTTTTGTGGCTCACAGAACTCAGGAAAACACTTATATTTATAGATGATGAGATAGGGTGAAGGATGGGGGAAAGCGTGCAGATGTTCCATGCTGTCCCCGGACACCACCCTCTAGAAACTTCGTGTGCAGATCTTCTATGCTCTCCCTGAGCATCACCATCTAGAAACTTTCATGTGTTCATGGGTTCTGGAAGTTTCCTGAACCCAGTCCTTTTGGGGTTTTGTGGAAGCCCCATTAAATAGGTGTGGATGATTAAATCGTTGGCCATTGGAAACCAATTTAACCTGCAGCCTCTCTTCCTACCTTCTCCACCTTGATCTTTCTTTCCTGTGATCAGCTCTATACTGAAGCCATCAAACTATCAATTCTTACCATACAAAAAAGAGATTCTAAGGATTTCAGGAGTTGTACACCAGGAAATAGGGCCAGAGAACAAATATATGTTTCACAACATTATACAGGCTCTTAACTGGAAAAAGAAGAAATAAAAGGTATTGATCAAATTAACAAAATATGGGAAAGAATGCCAAAGTAAATAATAAGAGTAGCCAAAAGGTATAGAGTATTTTACTATGTTCATTCATTTAATTCTCACTAAAACTCCGTGAAGGAAGTATTGCATATTTTACAGATGAGAAAATTGAAGTAATCTATGTTAATTAATGTGTCCAGCTTGCAAAGTGGTAGTTGAAATTTAAGTAAGGTAGTGTGGTCCCAGAGTCTGTGCTTTTACTACTATACTATAATGCTTCTACAACAAGTAAATAAATAATTTCCTTGAAGTATACCAGAAAAAAATATCAAATACAATAGAACCTCCATAAGTTGACTGTGCAAGGGATTGTAAAAAACTGGTCAACATATGGAGGTGTCAACATAAGAAACTAGGCCTATTGTACTGATTTGTCCCTGCGCATATTAAGATGATGAAAATTAGGTCAACCTAAGGAGATGGCCAATGCAGGGAGGTGGTCAACTATGGAGTTTCTAGTGTATATCAACTATTAGCAAACATAAACAGACTCATTCTTTCATTAAAAATCAGACTACCATATGGGCCAAAAACCACACTTAAAATAAGATGTTAAAGAAGTTCAAAAGTAAAAGAATGGGAAAATTGAAGAGGAACTTGGAAAATGTATCCAAACAAATTAGGAGTTGTGTTATCAACAACATACAAGATGGTATCTGTCCTAAGCAGTGGTGGTGTAAGGTCCACACATGTTTTTGTCTTTCCACAATGTCAGACCTTTATCAATGTTATTTCAACAATAAAAGCCACAGGCTTTGTGGAATTCCCAAGGAGGCAATTGTCTTTACCACCACCCATTCACTCAGTCATCAGAGATGCTACCACAGGCTCCAGCTACTCCACAAGTCAGTCACTATTGCAAACCATACATAGTAATATAATTAATCTCTATATAAACTTACAGGTTAAAATTTCCCTTTGAAACAAAGTAACATTTAACATTAAGAAAGAAAGGGTATAATAGTAGTTCTAGCAAGCACTAAAAAAGCCCATAAAAAATTCAATAATATGGTGATGCCTGTAGCTCAGTCAGCAAGGCACTGGCCACATATACCTAGGATGGTGGGTTAGAACTCCACCTGGGTCTGCTAAGCAACTTTGACAACTAGAACTAAAAAGTAACCAGGCATTGTGGTGGGCACCTGTAGTCCCAGGTATGTGGGAGGCTGAAGCAAGAGAATCACTTAAGCCCAAGTGTTGGAAGTTGCTGTGAGTTGTGACTCCACGGCACTCTATCCAGAGCAACAACTTGAGACTGTCTAAAAAAAAAAAAATTCAGTAATATAAACAGAATGCTTGATTTAAAAGATGTTTAGATGTTCACAGATTATCATATTCTTTGAATAAAAAGTCTATTTTACAAAAATGATCATGTATGTGGTCACAAATACAACTTTAACATATGCTATAAAGTATTGATTTCACTTCCCACATTCTTTTATCAATATAATGAGAAAAAGATCACAATATTTTATATCATAATCAAGAAATGAAAGACCAAAAAACAAGGAAGCAATAAGTTGAGACTAAGAAATGCATTAATAGACAATCCTTGGAAAAAATAATCAAAACTGAGTTATAAAATATTTTAAATGTAATAAAAATGACACATTTTGTAACAAAATCCACTGGGAAGGAAAAATTTATGCTACGAAGAAAGTTTATAATTTTAGATGTGTTTACAAAAAAACTATGAATAAAATTATTTACTACTTAATTTAAAATTAAATATGAAAACTAACATAAATAAATTAGAAAACCCACTTGAACAAAAGAGCAAAATCCACAACAAATACCAAAAGCCCAGTTAAAAATTGAACAAAGGATTTGAATGTACATTTCTCCAAAGACGTTAAACAGATGGTCGATAGACTTAAAAGATGCTTAAGATCACTAATTATTGGAAATACAAACCCAAACCACACTGAGATACTACTCCTTGTCCCCCAGGATGACCACTATTACATAAAGAAAAACTCAGAAAGTGAGTTGGTGAGGTTGTGGAGAAGTTGGAACTCTTGTTTACTGCTAATGGGAATGTAAAATTGTGTAGCTGCTACAGAAAACAATATGACTACTTCTCAAAGAATTTAAAAATAGAATTTCCATATGATCCAACAATTCTACTTCTGGGTATATCCAAAAGAATTGGAAGCAGGATCTTCTAGAGATGTTTGTATGCTCGTGTTTATAGGAGCATTATTGACAATAACCAAAAGGTGGAAGTGACCCAAGTGTCTATAGAATGGATAAACAAAAATGTGATAAAAACATATAAAAGAATAGGATTCAGCTTTTAAAAAGAAAGGAAATTCTGACACATGCTATAACATTGATGGACTTGGAAGACATGCTGAGTAAAATTAGCCAGTCAGAAATAGTCAAATTTCTATTTGACTCACCGTATAAGGTTTTAAGGTATGATCAAAACATTTCAACATTTGAAGGGGAAGTAATATCATTAATGCATGGATAGTCAATCACTGAGACAAGAGTTACTGAGACAGCCACTGGTGACCTCTAGAAAGCAGGAGTTCTTTCAGAGATTGCAGCATCTTGGGGACAATTACTTCCTGAATGAAAAAACAAAAAGAAGTTCAAATTGATCTTATGATTTCAGTATATTTATGGGCAGCTGGAGGCTTTGCTAAAATGGGTAGAAACATTTTTATAGTCAGAATACGCTCTATGAACTCTGTGGTGGTATTCTAAAGGACAACTCGATGGACTAAGATTAAGATTTGTGAAAAGACTCTCCCATCACACTACCAAGAGTGTGTATGTCTGAGACCCAGGAGGAAAAATTAAAGGTAGACTAAGGGTGAACGGCTGTTTTTGACCTTTCTTCAGATGTCAGGGATGCCTGAAGATTTTAGTTTAGTCAAATCTCCCTCAAATCACTAACTCAAATAATTCATAAGTGTACATTGATCTAAGATAAATATGAATTTGGAAGAGATAACTCTGTACTCAGGGTCAAAGTTAGTGGGTAAAGAGGAACCTGTAGTGATGCAGCTCTGACACCAGTGAATGAAGGGTAGTCACGTACCTGACGTGGGGGTTCGGTGACTAACAAAGTTGAACAACTGAAGTGACCTAGAAATGATGGCTACCCTGAGTTGAGAGGGTCTGAGCCAGCTCAGGCTCATCAATCACAGCCACATGTCCTGGATCCTGCATGACCTGTGACATCAGAATGGCATACAAGGAGACCTCTGAAATACCATTCTCAAAGTACTGAGGTTTTTTGCCTGTTCTACATATTTTCTTAAAGAAATTAAATCTAGGCAGGGCGAGGCCTATTGTCTCAGGAGTTTGACTGCCAATCCAAATCTGAAGCCACAGCTTCTTGTTAAACCAAATAAGCACTGCAAAGAAGCAAATAATTGCATTGGGAAAACAGAGTTATTCAGTGATTATGGGGCCAGAATGCGAAAAAGTAGTACTCACACAGCTTATCACTGTATCAATTGCTTCCTGCAAGATTCTGTGAAATCTTTTCTTCCTTTTATGGCGTAGAATTACCTAAATTAAAATATAATCATATTGTATTTATTATTTAATTGTCTTTAATTACATTTAATGCTAATAATATAATTAGATAATTGTGATTAAGTTGTCCATTTTGCATCACTGTAAAATTTTCTTGTTTGTATACTTTCCGATCAATAGAATGTGGGGAAACAGAAAGTGTTTGGAACCGCTGTATTTTACTGCCTAATGTTACCAAGTGGGAAGCAATTAACCTTTCCAGAAGGCCTCTCCTCTGACATACAGATGGGTACTATTTCCAGAGATGACTGACATGCACATTTTGTTGACCTCACCTTTTTTCTAGTGCAGAGGTCAGTTTTCTTTAGTGTCTTCTCTGTTTTTGACTTACTGGCTCTATCCTGGTCTCTTTCAGAAATCAAGGAAATTTTTTCAACCTCTTGATTATCCAGTTTCATATTTGGCCCTTCAAACAAATCAAGCCCTGTGTAGAATGTAACAAGTGTCAGTTTTTCCTGACTCTGATATCTGAGATCAGTACAAGCCCTAGCGTTCCAGGCATATAAGAATAGACACATGAAGGGATGACTATATCCATGAAAAAATCAATTTAGAGAGGCTAGTAACCGGAAACAGGTTCTAGTAAATACAAAAAACCAAAAATAAAATGCCTTGTCACTCACCTGCCATCTCTGACCCTTTTCTCCACCCCAGATATCTTACTAACCCCCTGTCGACTAACCTGGTGGAGTCACTTGAGGCACGTCGTTTCTTCCTGTCATTTCTTTATCACTGTCTGCTGGTGAGTCTATAGTAGCTTTTTAATGGCTTCATCTATTTCATAATTTTGTAAAACTTTTTCCAGAAATTCAGCACAAATGGCAGGTTTACCTGAAAATATTTTAAAAATATGGCTGAAAACTGAAACTTCCTAGGAAGGCATATTTTACCAAAGAGAATTCATCTTGTTCAGTATTCTATAATAATAGCACTTAAATTTATGGCAGCAGTGGATGGCATGGAGAACATGGTGGGGGCTAGGGTGGAAGAGAGAGAGAGAGAGATGTAAAGAGAGAGAGAGAGAAAGAGAAATTGCCACATGCAAACTGAGATTGAAAATGGCACAAAATGTTTGGGTCTCAGAGTAATACACACGAATAGGAAGAATAAATTTACAGAAAACTTAAAAGTGCTTGGAGTAGAAAGTTTCAAGCTCATCCTAACTCTTTTCCTTCTTTTTCCTTAGAAAATGATTTTCTGACCTTTTCATACCAGGATAGAAAGGGATTTGAAAAAGTTAATCATAAATGTTAATGAAAGTCAACAGTATTGAGAAAGGCACATCTCTGTGAGAAACGTCTTCCTTTTGGGATCTGGTCAAACAAAAATCTAATTAACACTTCTAGAAAATTAAAAACCAATTGTGGTGAGATTTGAGAAAACAGAGTCTTTCTGCTTACTGGAAATGATCAATGTGTAAACCTATATTGGAGTGTTTTTTAAATTGCTCTGTATTGCCTCTTAAAATGTAAACTAAAATTAAGCCAAGGAAAGTTCTTCCAGGTTTAAGGGCGTCCAGAAGCTTTCTGTTGGAACATTCACAGGCAGGTAAGACATGAAGTGGAACTGGGGAGAGTCCCATGGCTCTGTCCCAATCTGTTTGGTATTCTGAGCTCAATGCTTACTTGGCCATGTGCAATGACAAATCCACTAAACCAATTTAGCTTTCGTGAAATCTATGCTCCGTCCATTACTACCATAATCCTTGCAAGAATATTTACAGTTGTATGTAATTTTTTTTAGAATGCACATTGTTCAAATCACTGATGTATCCTTCATAGAACTTCTCCTCTAGAGTATGGCCTAAACATGGAGTCATCAACATTTGCATAGAGAATTTCTCTCCTAGTACTGGGACAACGCTTGTTTTCCCCCCAAAGAGCAGTAAGTCCTAATAATATCCATAATATTTCTATGCTATCACAGCTTACCTCTGTCTCCTGGGTTGAGGAATTCCATTTCTAAAATTTTACCAGGGAAACTAGCGTTTATAGGGAAAGCCAATTGAATCAATGTAAACTGAGTGATTATGTTAGGTGGGGGCCACACACACCTGAATAATCTGATGAAAGCTTCAGACTCTTTAACCTGAAGATTCACATTCTTACTTTTATATGAATACTACATAAAATTTCTAGGGGCTTACATAATCTTCAAAACCAATTTTTGGAATGATCCTATTCAGAGTCACCAGATAAGTGAATGTTCCCTAGAGACACTAGTGTGTAAACAGTTATATTAAGCATAACTATAAAGAACTATGTTGTACAAACTGTATGTTTTCCACTTTAGGATTTAGATTAAAAAAGAAAATATAAATTTGACACTGTGGTTACCCGAGATATCTCTGATGCAGAATGAAAAGATTTTGTTGATTCCAAAGATTTTTTTCCCCTTCCCACCCTGTCAAATGGCAGTTTTTCTTTCTTAGGCTCAGGGAGGTTATTTTTCTTAAGGATAAACCAAAAGTTCAGCTCTACAAGATTGGACAATTAAGTTGGAGAACTCTTCTAAAAAAAGTGCTATCTACCTCATTACTGAACATCACTATGTCACCCTTGAAGTACTCCCCTTGAGAAGCTATACTTTGATGCCAGCACCTAGTCCACCCTTCAAAGCACATTTTCTGGGATGAATTCTTGAACTTAATTGTCAGACTTGTAGTTGGTTGCCCCTATCCATTCTACTCCTGAAAATTCCTGATATGGGAGATGAATAGGTTGCCTTTCACTGGAGAACTGCTTGAAGTTTTCTATCTTTAGGAGGAATTAAAGGACATTCCGATTCTAATGATATTGAACACTATTCCAGCGTTATATATGTCTAAAAGAGAAAATAATGATTTATGAAACTCTTGGATTGTTTTTTGTCTGTTGGCATCTCTAAGCTTCTTCACTCAGATGACAACAATTAAACTATAATATAACCATGAAAAGAAAGACACTCTTCTTTTAGAAAAGATAGAGAACTATTCGTACCCTTTTCCTTTGTGGCTGCTTTTTTCTAAGGTTAGGAAGGGACATGTCAGGTGCTACCCCAATAGATGATTGGGAGGAGCTGATACTTTGGGAAGTATCTAGCCCCAAGAGCAGGGCAAGGATTTAGGACAGTAACCCAATCAATTCTGCCCACCCACCCTTCAGTGATGAGATTTGGACCAAGCCCTTAAACCCTGAAGTTAATTTAATCAGTGGACATTTTAATGGGTCTTTAGGGGGAAAATTTTAGCCTTTCCTTAAAAAATAGTTTAGAATTTTTCTAAATCTTTGGAATTAAAATGAGTGTTGATAACATTAAAATTATTGGTAAGAAAATAATTGGTAAGAGAAATCATAGTAAGATTACCTCCTAAAGCAATTGGCTTGTTTGTGCTGTATTATAACTCTAATTACTGCTCAGTCAAAAAAATAGCAGTCTGAAATGTGTTTATTTTTGGACTTTCACCTCAAAATATATGATTTGTTTCTCTTCTGGTGTAAGGTAAATCTGTCCGTTTGTTTAACCATCCCTGCTTGCCCCCCCTATTTACTAACCTTTTTGAAGTCTTTAATACCCAAAGGTAACCTTTCTGTCAAAAAATAAAGCATGGCATCTTCATTCCTACAAGTGTCCTTTGTTGGGGAAATATAATTAAAAATACAGTCTCCTCATCCTGAAATACTCTCCTTAAAGGTAGTAGAGAAGACAAACGCTTTGATTATTGAACACTGATTGAACCAGAATGGGAGGTGCATCACAGGCAATCTGCTAAGAGTTTGCAAAGTTGGAGAGAAATCTCAGATTTTTACGTTGTTGGCATATACAATTCATTACATCCATGTTCTCAAGATAAGCAATAACTAGTCTTCAAGTAAGAGGACTAAACAGTACCATTTACCACAAACAATTCATCCTAGATTCACCTGGTCATTTGGGGTAACAATGTATGTTAGTCAATTAGCTTTATCAAAAGGAAAAGTAAACCTCAGATTCACAACAAGAGGTAATTTAACTTGGAGGAAGGTGCCCAAGGAAGTTAGGCACCTACCCTCCAGCAGAAACCATAGAGATAGAGGTGCTAGCTCCCATGATGTTTATATTTCAAAGAAATGGGTCCCAGGTTCTTCCTAATGCTGACAAAAAAACTACTCTTTTTCAAAAGGGTTCACTTACACCTCAAAGAGGAGAAAAGACTTAAAATTTCAAATTTCTAAGAAATCTCTAAGAAAAGGAAGGGAAAGGGAGTCTCCTCTGTTATTTTCAGTAGGGAGAACTAAGCCTTTCTTATTATTTTTTATACAAATTAATGTGAAGGTACAAATTTTTAGGTTACATTGTTTTCAATTCTAAGGTAAAGTTCAAGTTGTAGTTGAGTCCTTTATCCAGAGGGCATGCTGAACACTCTTTCATTGTGCACCTTAAGTGAGATTCCCAACTGCTCTCCCTCCTCCCTACTCTACCTCTTCCCTCCCCCTTGCTAGACATAGTTGTGTTTTATCATTCATATGGTTGTGTAGTTGTTTATCAGTATTGAGTACGTTGAATATATATCTTTTTTCCATTCTTGAGATACTTTATTAAGAAGAGTGTGTTTCAACTCCATCCAGGTAAACACAAAATATGTAAAGACTTATGGCTGAATAGTACTCCATGGTATACATAGGCCACAGCTGTTCAATCCATTCATTGGTTGATGGGCATTTTAGTTGCTTCCAGGACCTGGCAATTGTGAATTGAGCTATAATAAACATTCTGGTGCAAATGCCTTTGTGGTGAAACAAAGCTTCTTATTAAAATTTTTATTTGTCCTTAGATGCTACGATATCAGAAGCTCATATGTTTAAAAACCAAATAGAAAAATATCAACAGCTGTAGTAGAAAGGGTGAAATAGCCTATCAGTGTTTGCAAATACAGCACAACCTGTGTAGCTGATCACTTACCGACATGGACTCCATTCTCCTTAAGTTGACTTAATTTTTGCAGACTGGACCTGCACCACTTAAACATATCAGGAGTTGGCTTGGTGCCTGTGGCTCAACGGGCTAAGGCACCAGCCACGTACACCTGAGGTGGCGGGTTCGAATCCAGCCCGGGCCCGCCAAATAACAATGAAGGCTGAACCTACTTGGGAGGCGGAGGCAGAAGACTTGCTTGAGCCCAGGAATTGGAGGTTGCTGTAAGCTGTGATGCCACAGCACTCTATCCAGGGTGACAGCTTGAGGCTCTGTCTCAAAAAAAAAAAAAATACGTATCAGGAGTTAACATTAATCCTTTGGCAAAAATTTGATGATGTTATCATGCATGGAGACAGGGGTCTCAGTTGGAAAAACTGGTTTGGGGTGGATTACGGGTCCCATTGAGATGCCTGGGGACATTCTGTTAAAGAAGTACTGTATAAAGTTGGGATACATAGGGCAAAAATGTAGAAAAAATGACATATTTTGGAATCTCAAAACTAGACGAATCTAGTCTCAAAACATAGACTATAATTTAAATGACAGGATCTTTAGTGTGAGTAGTGATAAGAGAAGAGAGCTTGCAACAGAATCATAAAAGTTATTTAACATTTAGGAAGAGAAAGTGGAGTCAAAAGATCACTAAATATCCAGAGAGAGGAGGAAAATGTGTTAATTATGGAAAAATAATTCAAAATGTTTATGAAAATGATAGAAGAAAGAACAATAAAAAGAAAGAGGTTTAGGCTAAGGGAAAAAAGAATGAATTAACAGAATGAGAAGATGGATGAAATTTTTAAAAGATAGCAAAGGAGGAGGAGCCAAGATGGTGGTCTGTAGCCAGCTTTCCGCAGAGGCTCCTGTCCAGAAGGAGAGTTAAAGGACAGAAATTTAGCAACAAAGCCAATGGTGTGGATCTGAGCCAAAAGAGAAGGTTAAAGAATGCACATCAACCCTACTGGAGTGACCTGCAACCCCAAGGATACAAACAAAAGGTACAAAACACATTACCAAGTGGACAGGAGTCTCCTCCCCCATGAGAACGGCTCACATTATACTCCATACTTCCATATAAACAAGTGAGCAGAGTTCTGACATCCTCCCACTCTACCCCATGGGAGAGACCCTCTAAAAACCAGAACTTTTTCCCCTATTAGGGTGCCATGGCACTCTCCTGCCAGGCATAAAACTGTATAAAACTGTATATATTCTCTACCTGCAAGTTTGAACTCCTGGCACTCGCCTCCACTCTCACCTTGAGGTCTGGAGGTCTGTCCCCAACAGAGACCAGATTCTTGGACGTTTTCTCGAGGGTTGTGGATGGAGCACGGACTGTTGCTGATCTGTGCTAATGTTCCTGCTTGGGAGTGGTGAGAGGAAAGTGAGCCGAGAGGAGGCCGAGCTGGAAAGGCAGACCCTGAGGCATGAAGTGGCAGTGGCAGCAGCGGAAACAATGGCAGTGGGGCTCGTACCCCTGGGGATGTTTTGAGAAAACACTTCCAGTCTCTCAGGGTGGCCAGGGGAAACCAGGCGTCTTCTCTGGTGGCAGCCACCGGCAAAGTGGTCCTGCGGCAGAGGCGCCGGACTCGGAAGTGAAGGGTATTCCTGAGGCAGTACCGGCAGGGGCGGAGCGTGGAGATTAGAATACACACACTGAGATAGCCAGGCAGAGACAGCTTTACTCTGCTTCAAACGCACCTGGCCCTCAGGGGATGAAAGCTGAGACAAAGGGCTGGAACTCACAGACTGAGTCAGACTTATTTGCAGCCCAACGTCTGATCCACAAGGGAAAAATTCTGCAAACTTGTTCTGTTCCATCAGCAACATCAATCAGGGACAGGGTTGGAACTGAGTGAATCTCCCTAGCACCTATCAAGTACCCAGGTTGTCAGCCTCACCTCCCCCTACCAAACAGTGACAGAGACTGGTGGACTGGCTGAGGAGCCACAGACCCCCTCTATGACCCAAGTAGGCACAAACCTCTGGAGCATCTGCTCATTAGAGGGAACTAGATCACAATTCTGCAGGGTTACCAGAGACTGGGTGTGACAGAGGGGCAAGGTGGGGAAGGAGTTATCAACCTCCCCAGACTAATCTACTTGCTGGGGGGGCCTTCCTGAGCTCACTGAGCACTGGAGCGAGTTATACTAGAGCTGCCAGCAGACTCCTGCTATCTAGTTGCCAGAGATTTTTCAACTCTTTTATTTGAGGTTGGTGTGGGCTGGGACAATCAACTGGGACCTCTTCAACTGGGCCAATTACCCAAGGACTTTCCAAAGTGGTACCCTGGGTGCATGGTAAGGTTTGATTTTCCTTTTCCAAGTGTTGTCTGTGGGGGGCATGGTGACCTAACTGCTGGTATTTCTCCACAGCTCAGACTACAACACAGAGTAACTGATTCTCTAGGGTAAGATAGAGACCAGCTGAAAATAAGACAGAGCCACTTAACCCCACCACACCAAGAAGGCCCCCAGTTTTGCAGGCAGTAGCACTGTACGGGTCCTTGGCAAAACTCTAGGGGAAAAATACAGACACCAGTCCCAGCTTTTAGGCAAAGGACTGATCAATCACTACTCCTAGAATCCCCAGCCCAACTTATCTTTATCTACTCATCAGCCAAACAGTGCAAAATAATCATGAGGTGGAATCAGTGGAAAAGCTCTGGAAATATGAACAACCAGAGTAGATCAACCCTCCAAGGAACAATTTTGTGGACATGAATGATGATCCTATGCATAAATAGATGGCCGAGATGTCAGAAATCGAATTCAGAATTTGGATTGCAAACATGATCAATAAAATAAAGGAAAAGTTGGAATTAGAAATTCTGGGGCCATTTCAAAAATTGTCCCAAGAAATCAAGGAATTCAAATACCAAATGACCAATGATTTTGACACATTGAGACAAGATGTTGCAGCCCTTAAAGATTTGAGAAACACAGTAGAATCCCTCAGTAACAATGGAGCAAGCAGAAGAAAGGATTTCTGACATTGAAGACAAAGCTTTCGAATGCTCCCAAACCTAAAAAGAGAAAGAGAAATTGAAGGAAAAAATGGATCATTCTCTCAGACAGCTCTGGGATAACTTGAAGAAAACCAATATTCACCTTATAGGGATACCTGAAAACCATGAAGTAGCGTCAAAAGGCACAGAGTCTCTTCTTTATGAGATTAGAAAAGAGAACTTCCCAGACATGCCAAGAAATTCTGAAATTCAGATAGCAGACAGTTTCAGAACCCCAGCACAACTCAACCTGAATAAGACATCCCCCAGGCACATCATAACTAGGTTCACTAAAGTTAACATGAAAGAGAAAATTCTGAAAGCAACCAGACACAAGAAATCCATTAACTACAAGGGGAAAAATATTAGAAAAACTGCAGATCTCTCTGATCAAACCTTTCAAGCTAGAAGAGAATGGTCATCGACTTTTAATCTCCTAATACAAAATAATTTTCAACCCAGGATCCTGTATCCAGCTAAACTGAGTTTCATTTACAAGGGAGAAATTAAATACTTTAATGACATCCACATTTTGAAGAAATTTGCTATAACTAAACCAACTCTCCAGGATATTCTCAAACCTATCCTCCATAATGACCAGCGTAATCCTCCACCATAAAATTTTTCTCACCCAGACTTCTTACCAAATTCCAACTTCCACAGTGATGAAAGGATTAAAAATGTCCACTAGAATTTCTACAGATTTATCAATATTTTTAATTAATGTGAATGGATTAAATTGTCCTCTAAAGAGGCATAGGTTGGCTGACTGGATACAAAAACTCAGGCCAGATATCTGCTGCATACAAGAATCTCATCTTACCTTAAAAGATAAATTTGGACTCAAGGTGAAGGGATGGTCATCTATATTCCAG
>CAUYRH010126278.1:0-48741 GCA_963574655.1 Perodicticus potto
AGCTAAGGCAGTTCTTAGTAATAAAAACAAAGCTGAGGGCATCACCATACCAGATTTTAGGCTGTACTATAAAGCCACAGTGGTCAAGACAGCATGGTACTGGCACAAAAATAGATATAGACATTTGGAATCAAATAGAAAACCAGGAAATGAAACTAACATCTTACAATCACCTAATCTTCAATAAACCAAATAAGAACATATAATGGGGGAAAGACTCCCTATTTAATACACGGTGCTAGGAGAACTGGATATCCACATGTAAAAGACTGAAACTGTACCCACACTGTTCTCCAGTCACAAAAATTGATTCAAGATGGATAAAGAACTTAAATTTAAGGCATGAAACAATAAAAATTCTCAAAGAAAGCATATGAAAAACACTGGAAAATATCGGCCTGGGGAAAGACTTCATGAAGAAGACTGCCGTGGCAACTGCAACATCAACAAAAATAAACAAATGGGACTTAATTAAACTAAAAAGCTTCTGTACAGCTAAGGAGACAACAACCAAAGCAAATCAACAACCTACATAATGAGAAAGGATATTTGCATATTTTGAATCAGACAAAGCCTTGATAACTAGGATCTGCAGAGAACTCAAATTAATCCACATGAAAAAAGCCAACAATCCCATATATCAATGGGCAAGAGACATGAATAGAACCTTCTCTAAAGACGACAGACGAATGGCTAACAAACATATGAAAAAATGCTCATCATCCCTAATTATTAGAGAAATGTAAATCAAAACCACCCTGAGATACCATTTAACCCCAGCGAGAATGGCGCACATCACAAAATCTCAAAACTGCAGATGCTGGCGTGGATGTGGAGAAAAGGGAACACTTTTACACTGCTGGTGGGACTGCAAACTAATACAACCTTTTTGGAAGGAAGTATGGAGAACCCTACTATGGGAGGGAACCCTACTATAGAACCCTAGTATGGCTAGACCTCCCATTTGATCCTGCAATCCCATTACTGGGCATCTATCCAGAAGGAAAAAAAATCCTTTTATCATAAGGACACTTGTACAAGACTGTTTATTGCAGCTCAATTTACAATCACCAAAATGTGGAAACAGCCTAAATGCCCACCAACCCAGGAACGGATTAATAAGCTGTGGTATATGTACACTATGGAATACTATTCAGCCATTAAAAAAATGGAGACTTTACAGCCTTTTTATTACCCTGGATGGAAGTGGAACACATTATTCTTAGTAAAGCATCACAAGTATGGAGAAGCATGAATCCTATGTACTCAATTTTGATATGAGGACAATTAATGACAATTAATAACACGGTGGAGGTGGTGGCAGGGGATTCCAAAGAGACAAAGAAGGATAGAGGAGTGGGGAAAGGAAGAGCAGAGAGAGGGAAGGAGCAAAGGGTTGGGGCCTTGCTGTGTGCCACACCTTTTGGGGGCAAGACACAATTGTAAGAGGGTCTTTACCAAACAAATGCAATCAGTGTAACCTGATTTCTTGTACCTTCAATGAATCCCCAAGAATAAATTTAAAGAATAACAATAATAATAATAGCTGTTGGTATGGATGCAGAGAGAAAAGAATGCTTATATACTGTTGGTGGGACTACGTATTAGTATAAACTCTTTGGAAAACAGTATGGACATTCCTCAAAGAAATAAATGTAGACCTCTCATTCAACTCAACAATCTCGCTACTTGAGTATTTACCCTACAGAAATGAAGTCATTTTATCAAAAAGACATCTGCCCTCAAATGTTTATTGTAGAACAATTCACAATTGCAAAAATATAGAAAAAATACATAAGTGTATTGCAATTCCCAAGTGGATTAAAAAATATGGTGTGGATGTGGGTTGTGTGTGGGTGTGTGTGTATGCATGCAATGAAGTACTAGTCAGTGATGAAAAGGAATAAAATAATGTCATTTGTAGAATGGTGGAAGTGGAGACCATTATACTAAGTGGCATACCTTCAGAATGAAAAATCAAATACCATATATTCTCACTAGTAAGTGGAAAATTATAGATGGCTACACATGGGCATAAAGTAATTTAAAGGACATGAGAAACCAAGAAGAGGGAAAAGATGAGAGGATATGAAATAAAAACTTACCTTCTGGGGATAATGAATACTATTCTGGAGATGGGTACACCAAAACCCCTGACTAAGCATTATACAAGATATCCAGGGAATTTAAAGATCCAGTAGAAAGTATCAATAACAGATAAGACCATGGAGAACAAAGAACTGCACAGCTAGAGAATAAAGCTCTTGAGCTAACTCAGTCATTTAAAGAGGCAAAATAGAGTAAACGCAGAGCAATCTCTTAGAGAATTCACAAAATGCAAAAACACAGGAATTATAGGTATCTCTGAAGGAGAAGAAGAACAATCCAAAGGTATGGAAGCCCTGCTGGAAGATACCACAACTGAAAATTTCCCAAGCATCACCAAAGATTTTGACACACTCCTTTTAGATTCATATCAAACTCCTGTTCACCTCAATACAAACAGAGCAGCTCCTAGACACAATGTAATGAACTTGGCCAAGTCAAAATGAAAAGAGAAAATTCTGCAAGCAACTACCAGTAAGCACCAATTGACCTATAGAGGCAGATCCATCAGGATGACAAGAGACTTCTCAGTTGAAAATTTACAAGCCAGAAGAGACTGGGCTCTGACTTATAACATACTCAAACAAAACAACTTCTATTCTAGGATTATGTATCCTGCAAAGTAAGTTTCATATTTGATGGAGAAATCAAATATTTTACTGACAAGCAATCACTGAAGAAATTTCCCACTATAAGACCAGCCCTGCAGGAAGTACTCAAAACTCATACTACACACAGACCATTACAATGGACCACCGGCAAAGTAAATACACCCAGAAATGTAATGTCAAAGCCTAGCTTCCACAAGGCCCAAGTGATAAAACTAGGTATCAGACCTCCACAAAACAAGACAAAGAGAACTCCACCATATTTATCAATTCTGTCAATCAATGTGACTGGCTTGAAGTCTGCATTGAAGAAGCACAGGCTGGCTGACTGGATTAAAAAAACATAAGTCAACTATATGCTATCTTTAGGAAATACATTTAACCTTAAAAGACAAAAAAAGACTCAGGATGAAGAGTTGGAAAACAATTATTTCAGGCAACTAGAAATCAGAAGAAAGGAGAGGTTGCAATCTTATTTTCAGATACAAGTGGATTTAGGGCAATGAAAGTCAAGAAGGACTAAGATGATCACTATATACTGGTCAAGGGAACAATACAACAAGAGCACATTTCAATTCTAAATATATACATCCAACTTAAATTTTCCCAAATTCATGAAATGAACCCTAACTGGTCTGAACAATATGATATCCTACAACACCATAATAGCTGGAGACTTTAACATCCTTCTGACAGAACTGGACAGATCCTCTAAACAGACACTAACCAAGGAAACAAGGGACTTAACTGCAACCCTAGAAAAATTAGGATTAATAGACATATACAGAACATATCATCACATAGCTAATGAGTATAACGTTCTCCTCGTTAGCCCATAGATCATACTCCAAAACTGAACATACGTCAGGACACAAATCAAAACTCAACAAAATTAAAAGAACTGAAATTATACCCAGTATCTTTTCAGAACATAGGTGAATAAACGTCTACCTCCAACAAAAACCTTCATGTCCATACAAAGTCATGGAAACTAAACAAGCTTACAATGAATGACAGTTGGTTCAAGGAGGAAATTAAATTCCTTGAACATAATGACAATGAAGCCACAAGCTACCAAAACCCATGGGACACTGCAAAAGCAGTCCTAAAAAGGAAATTTGTCATCTTATTATGCCCACATTTGAAAAAAAAGAAAGAGCACTTATCAACAACCTAATGAATCATCTTAAGGAAATGGAAAAGGAAGAGCAATCCAATCCCAAACCTAACAGAAAAAAAAACCAAAATGAAATCAGAAATAAATGAAATTGAAAACAAAAGAATCATTCAAAAAATAAACAAAACAAATAGTTCTTCAAAAAGAAATAAAATTGATAAATCTTTGACCAGATTAACAAGAAACAGAAAAGATTTCTAATAACCTCAAACAGAAATAATAAAAACTAAATCAATGAAACCAGGCAGTGGTTTTTCTAAAAAGAGCAATAAAATCAATAAGCCTCTTACTAGGATAACTAAGAATAAAAAAGATGAGACAAACTACTAATCCCAGAAATAAAAGAGGTACATCATTACAGATACCACAGATGTTAAAAGGAATACTATGAGCATCTCCACACACTCAAATTTGATAACCTAGATGAAAGGGACTAATTCTTGGAAAGAAACAATCTGACAAAATTCATAAAAGAAGAAAGAGACAATCTGAATAGGCCTCTATCTATTAAAGCAATTGAGTATACAATAAATAACCTTCCAAAACTAAAATCACCAGATCCAGGTAAGTTTGATGATACTTTTAAGGAAGAGTTATACCAATTCTCCACAATCCCTTCCAGAAAATAGAAAAATATAAAATACTTCTTAACCCGTTCTATGAGGCCAGTATTAACCTGATTTCAAAACCAGACAAAGACGTTGCAAGAAAATTACATACCAACATTTCCAGTGAGCACAAATGCAAATATCCTCAACAAAACATCAGCAAATTGAATCCAATAATGTATGAAAAGAATTATATACCATAACCAAGTAGAATTCATTTCTAGTATGCAAGAACTGATTAAACTTCAGAATGTCAACTAATGTCATCTATCACATTAACAGACTAAAAAACAAAAAATCTACACCAACAGATTCAGAAAAAACATTCAACAAAACCCAAAACCCATTCATGATAAAAAAAACATCACAACTTGGTGAGAGAAAAAAGAAAAAAATAAATAAAGGGTAACTTCCTTAACTGGGTAAGGAAAATCTACAAAAAACATATAGCTAACATCATACCTGATGAGAAACTAGAAGCTTCCCCTTTTAAGAGCAAGTACAAGGCAGAATGTCCTCCCTAACTTTTGCTTTCAACAGCAGGTGATACAATAAGACAATAAAGGGAAATAAAAGGTATATAGACTGGGATTGAAGATCTTTGTTTTCAGATGACATGATTGTCCATGTAGAAAATCTGAAAGAAACAGCAAAAAACTCCTGGAATTAATAAGTGATTACAGCAAGATTGTGAGGTGTAAGATTAATATACAAAAGCCAATCATTTTCTTCTATACCAGCAATGAACAAGTAGAATTTGAAATTAAAAGCAGAATACCATTTACATTAGCACCACCCAAAAAACTTCAGGAATAAATCCAATAAAATATTGTCAGGATCTATATAAAGAAAAGTATAAAACTAATGAATGAAATCAAAGAACTAAATAAACAGAAAGATGTATGTTCACAGACAGGAAACCTCTATTATTATCAAGATTTCAATTCTTCCCAACTAGATCTATAGATTCAATGCATTCCCAATCAAAATCCCAACAAGATATTTTGTAGATACTGACAAATTGATTCTGAAATTTACATGGAGAGGCAAAAGACCCAGAAGAGCCAATACAAAATCAAAGGAAAAAAACCAAGTCAAAAAAGTGACACTTCCTTCTTCCTATAAAGTTATAGTAATCAAGGCAGTGTGGTAGAGATAAAAGAGCAAATAGGTCAGCTGATGGAACAGAATTAAAACAAAAAATAAATACAGTTAATTGATCTTGGACAAAGGAGCAACACAATGGGGCAAAGATAGTTTTTCGAACAAATGGTGATGAGACAACTGGACATTTACATGCAAAAAAAAAAAATGAACCTAGAGAAAGACTTGATACCCTTCACAAAAATTAACTCAAATTAGATTATAGACCCAAATGTAAAATTATAAACTAAAAAACATGGGAGAAAATCTAGATGACCTTACGTATGGTGATGACTTTTTAGATACAAAAGCAAAGGCACAGTCAATAAAAGAAATAATTTATGGCAGACTTCATTAAACTATAAAACTTTTGCTCTGTGAAAGATAATTTCAAGAGAATGAAAAAAGACACAGACTAGGGGAAAATATTTGCAAAGGACATACCTAATAATGGTTATTCAAAATATACAAAAAATTCTTAGAACTTAAGAAGAAAAGAACCCAATTTTAAAAATGGGCAAAAGAACTAAATAGACACCTCACCAAAGAAGACACACAGAAGACAAATAAACATATGAAAAGACACTCAGTGTCATATACCATTAGAGGGGAAACGCAAATTAAAACAGCAATGAGATAGCACTACATATAGGAGGATGTTAGAACGGCCAAAGCCCAGAACACTGATAACAACAAATGCTGGTGAGCAGGGAGAGCATCAAGAATGTTAAGAAGCTTTCTGCTGGCTCGGCGCCTGCGCCTGCGGCTCAACGGGCTAAGGCACCAGCCATGTACACCTGAGCTGGTGGGTTCGAATCCAGCCCCTGGGACCCGCCAAACAACTACGGTTGCAACCAAAAAATGGCCAGGCATTGGGAAGCACCTGTGGCTCAGCGAGTAGGGCACCAGCTCCATATACCGAGGGTGGCAGGTTCAAACCCGGCTCCGGCCAAACTGCATCAAAAATTAGCCAGGCGTTGTGGCAGGTGCCTGTAGTCCTAGCTACTTGGGAGGCTGAGGCAAGAGAATCACCTAAGCCCAAGAGCTGGAGGTTGCTGTGAGCTATGACTCCACGGCACTCTTACCGAGGGCGAGAGAGTGAGACTCTTGTCTCTACAAAAAAAAGAAAAGGAACCTTTCTGCTGATACCAGAATTACTGACAATTGACACAGTATGGAGTCATTTAAAATATTATAATTTCATCCTATTGCTTATATAACCAGTGAAAATGATTTAAATAAATTAAAAAATATATATTGTAATTCCAGAAGGCATTATTTCTTATTTGTTGTAACAACTTTGTGAACTTTTCTTTACAGAACTATTCTCAAATTCATAAAGATTTTACTTCACCTTATTGTTATAAAACAAATTACATCATGTTCATTCTATACATGTATTAGAGATCTCTAAATGTCCTATTTTCATTACTGAAAATTTTTTGTTGGAAGATTTTTCACAAGAAACATAATTTGTTTCTATGAATACAGAATAATTTTTGCTTACACAAGTTTATTTTTATTAAAAGTAGCATAATGCTAAAGGCAATAACATAAAAGGCAACCTGGAAAAAGAGTGATTCCCAAATGAAAAGATAAATTTGCACTCAGCCTATAAGTGAATTTAATAGTATTAAAGATGGTTAAAACCATAAACACACAAAAATTTCACAGAATGAAAAGCAATATGCTATATATAATATATTCAGAAACATTTTACAGCAAGATTTTGCAACTTATTGTTTGCATAGCAAAAGTCTATGCAATTAATTTATGAGTCACCTATTTGACAAAGATGCTACACTACCTTTATATGTCCTGTTATGAAAATAAGTATATATAAGCACCATGACACCCTCTATTTTTGCCACCAAGTTAGCATTCATACATAATTTGTGAACAAAGTGTCATGCCACCTATCCATTCACTAGAAAGATAACCCCATAGCAGAGAATCTACTATTGACTTATAAAACTTTAGTCTTTGCTCTTATTTATGTATGTCTTATCTTCCCTATTATAATATAAACAGAGATAGCAGAAACTCTATCTCTGCAACTCCTATTGCTTAGCACAAAATTTTGCATTTAAATATTTACAAAATCAAGGTAACAAAAGACATGCTATTTACGTAACAGTTAATGTTTATTTATAATCTCTTATCCTGCCTTGGAGGTAGTAAATTTAGCATTATAATACCAAAGATCTAGAAATGCTGACAGGCCCTAAGACTCAAAGGTAGATAACAAGGAAGTCTAGTATTTTTTGAGAAAAAAATACAGAACAGTATTTTGGGGTAGATAGATAATAAAACAATAGCTATTAGAAAGCAGGTCCAAAGGAGATTCAGGCATTAGAACACCTCAAGTCCCTTAGAAGCTAAATTACTGATAGGAGTCCCTGTGATTTTAACTAATTCTTTCCCTCACTGCATTAAAATGTAACCTTTAGCTAACTTCCCACCCCTGTTAACCCTGGAAACCAGAAAAGGGTAAATTATCAACGATTCCAGCAACCTCACTGCTGCATACATATCCAAAAGAAAGGAAATCAGTACACTGGAGAGGTATCTGCACTCCCACATTTACTGCTACTTGGAAATACTGTTTATGGTAAAAAATGACCCTTATTTGCCAGATTACATCTGAACTTAGAAGAACTATAAATGCCTCACAGGATACCTAATTCAGGCTTCTCTACGTGCTGTGACTCTAGGAATGGGGCATGTCCTTAATACCCATGATTATGGCACTGTAAAAAAGGTATGTTGATTGTTGTGCAGAGTGAAGTTTCCATGTCATTCCTTACAACCACCTTAGGGAGATCTCATTTCCTATTTCTGAACCATCACTTGGGGGAGAGAGAGGAAAAGGTTGGAAGATAGTGAATCCAAAGAATATAGCTCCATGGTGACCACGAGAGCTACTTTAAGGACTAATACAAAGGACTGCATGAGGTTATCTTGCTGGCAAGCTAAGTTTCTTCTCCTTTATCCTTCTGAATACGATGATACTAACTGTGGCCTATGGTAGTCTTAAAAATCTTAAATTTCAGGGGTGGCACATGTGGCTCAAAGGTATAGCGTATTGGCCCCATATGCCGGAGGTGGCAGGTTCAAACCCAGCCCCAGCCAAAAACTGAAAAAAAAAAACCCTTAAATTTCAGATTCCCTGGGAAGCACTGCAGAGCCACTTCTTTATACCACCAATGGAGCTAACAGTTTAATGTGTTTACTGGTGATGTGATACATACATGTAACATTAAACATTTGGGGATCTTTTTAAAATACAGATTCTAGTTCAGAAAAACCTGGGACTGGTCCTGTGATTCTGCATTT
The DNA here is from genome assembly GCA_963574655.1 of Perodicticus potto. Lineage (NCBI taxonomy): Eukaryota > Metazoa > Chordata > Mammalia > Primates > Lorisidae > Perodicticus > Perodicticus potto. Next base: position 8,979 of record CAUYRH010126278.1, read on the forward strand.
CTAACAAGTTCCCAGGTGACACAGATTAATATTACTGATCTAGAAACCACACTTTGAGTAGCAAGTTCTTAAAATTACTGAAATATTGAAAAGACTAAAAACAGAACAACCATATGTTCCAGCAACCTCACTGCTGCGTACATATCCAAAAGAAAGGACATCAGTACACTGGAGAGATATCTGCACTCCCACACTTACTGCAGCACTATCCACAAATAGCCAAGAAAAGGAACCAACCTAAGTATCCATCAATAGATAAATGGATAAAGAAAAACATGGTACATATACAAATGGATTATTATTCAGCCAGAAAAAAAGGAATAAAATCCTGTCATTTGCAGCAACATGCATAGAACTGGAGGACATTATGTTAAGGGAAATAAGCCAGGCACAGAAAGACAAAATCACACGTTCTCACTCAGATGTGTGTGAAAGCTTAAAAAAAAAAAAAAACAAAACAAAAAACTGACTCATGAAGATTGAGAGTAGAATGATGGTTCCCAGAGGCTGAGAAGGATAGTGGAATAGTAGTGGGAATGGGCGGATAAAGAGCAGATGAGTGCAAAAAGATAGATAGAATAAATGAAATCTAGTTATCAGTAGCACAATAGAGTGTTGTTAAAAACAATCTGTTATTTTTTAATAACCAAAACAGAATTCGAACACAAACAAATGATAAATGCTTGAGGTGACAGATATGCCAATTATCTTGATTTGATTGCACATTGTATTCCTTTATCAAAAGATCACATGTACCCCCAAAATTTGTACAACTATTATTTACCCATGGTAATTAAAAATAAAAATGCTTTTTAAAATTACCAAAATAGGGAAGAGTACCATTTTAATTTAAATATTAAATGAGCTCTGGAACATTTTATAAATCTCATTTACTTCAGATGCAGTAACAGTACAGTTATATAGTAAGAGACATGATTAAAATTAATTATAAGTAGCCATAAAAGCTCCTATTGGGATAAAAAAAAATTTACTTTACTTTTAGGCTGGTGACCCCAATTTTATAGAAAGGAAGGTAAAATTAAAATGTAAAAAGTAATAAGAATTTGATATACTTAAAAGAGAAAGAAACAAACAAAAAAACTAAATTATTTGGATCAGGTCACCTGTCATTACTTTTCATTTTTTCAGCCTATGCTCTAACTAACATGGATGAGCAACAACAGATACATAACAGTACCAGTAACACTCTGATGACTCAAAAGGACTCCAAAAAATAAACATACTGGTCAGCTATACGTTATTGTATTGAGAATTAAGATTACTATTCTTTCTCAGGAAAGAAATTTAACCATCTAACCTAACCAAACATTAATTAAACATGGTTTTGGGTGACGAGTGATGGCTCATGCCTATAATCCCAGTATTGTGGGAGGCTGAGGTGGGAGAATTGCTTGAGCTCAGGAGCTGGAAACTTCCGTGACTGAGCAAGAGTGAGACCCTGACTAATAAAAAAATGAAAAGCCCTGTTGGGCACCAAGGCAGTGGCTTCTGGAAGCTAAGGAAGCAGGATGCCCACAGCCTGAGTCTGAAGTTGTGGTGAGCTATAACACCATTGTCCTCTGTTCAGGGCATAAGATGGGACTCTGTCTCAACAAAAAAAAAACAAAAAAAAAACATGGTTTTGGATCTTTTAAAATTTTCCTATTAGTAGATATGACTGATGTAAAGCTACCAGAAGATGAAAAATTTCTTCATAGATTTACTAGTCAACATAATTTCTTACTGAGACTATCCACGTATCACTAAAGAAAATAAATGAAAAGGTCAAGGGTCAAGAGTATATGCATAGCAAAGCACAACCTTTCAAGCATACTATCAAGTGATATCTGGTAAAGAAATCCTGCAGACTAGTTGCCAAGATAAGAATTGACTACAAGAAATCACATTTGAAAGGGCGTATATATCATATTCATTTACTGACAAATACTCTATAATAATTTTATTAGATTATATTAACCATTACTTTAATTCATTAAGTTTATGAAAATTACATTTACAGTTAATAACATTTCTCCCCTAAATCAAAAAAACAGATGACTTAAAATTTCCAAAACCAGGAATCTTCACGCTATTAGTTATAACTCTACCAAGAAAGCAAAAAGAAAGAGAGAAAAAATTATATGGTAATCACAACAGTACAACAGAAACTTCAGAATTAAAAAGGGAAATGGGAAATTATCTATATTAGAGAATGAAAGTAGAGGCAAAATTTTTAAAAACTCAAAAGTTGGGGCAGCATCTGTGGCTCAGTGAGTAGGGTGCCAGCCCCACATCCCGAGGGTGGGGCATTCAAGCCCAGCCCTGGCCAAACTGCAACATAAAATAGCCGGGCGTTGTGGCAGGAGTCGTCTGTAGTCCCAGCTACTCAACAGGTTGAGACAAGAGAATCACCAAAGCCCAAGAACTGGAGGTTGCTGTGAGCTGTGAGCTCTAACGAGGACGACAAAGTGAGACTTTCTCTAAAAAAAAAATAATAATAAATAATAATAATAACTCAAAACTTATTTTTAACTTTGATTTCTAATTTATATATTTATTTTGGACATATATAAAGTTCACAGAATTCAAAATATTACCAATAAATTATACAAGATAGAGATTCATCTAAATATGAGGAAAACTAGCTTACAAAGCATTACACTCAAGAACATTAATTTCTCTCTCCATGATCTAATTTTCTTCCTTCTCTAATAATGAAGTAGGTCTATATCCTATTGAATTAGTTTGAGAATGAAATGAGCAATCATTAGCAAATTCACAAAAAAAATTTGGAACTTGTCATCAGAGCAAATTAAATAAATTACGTGACAACAGTTATTACATGACTTTATAAATGAAACTTCTTTTTTCATTTAAAGGGCATTACCATTCAACTCAATCATCATATTTGTCTGCCTAGACTCAGAAAAGCTTTTTAAGTGTCTCTAAAAAATCAAAGCTACCTTAGAAAGAAGGTAGATTTGCCATTACTAGGGCTATTCATCTGAAGCAAAGAGTCCAATCATGACCTTTTCATAGCTCTAAGCATGTTAGTGGGACTAACATGGTACCCTTCCAGAAATCTATGTCCACTTTAACTAAATCTACTGGAAAAGAACTCGTTCTCAGAATCAAAGGGGCACAAATATGTTTTAAAAGTAACAGACCAGAGAGGAGAGTTCCTTTTGAATTTTTTTGAATGGGAGACTCAATCTTGAGTCTTTTTAATTTAATTTTATTTTATTTATTAAATCATAGCTGTATACATTAATGCAATCATGGGGTACAATGTGCTGCTTTTATATACAATTTGAAATATTTCATCAAACTGGTTAACATAGCCTTCACGGCATTTTCTTAGTTATTGTGTTAAGACATTTATATTCTACATCCAGTAAATTAAACATGTACCCTCGTAAGATGCACCAATTACCCTCCCTTCACCCTCCTCCTCCCCCCCTCCTCTCCCTCTCTCCTTCCACTTTCTTCTTGGGCTATAGTTGGGTTATAGCTTTCATATGAAAACTATAAATTGGTTTTATAGTAGGGCTGAGTACATTGTATACTTTTTCTTCCATTCTCGAGTTACTTTGCTAAGAAGAATATGTTCCAGCTCCATCCATGTAAACACATAAGAGGTAAAGTCTCCATCTTTCTTTAAGGCTGCATAATATTCTATGGTGTACCTATACCACAATTTATTAATCCATTCATGGGTTGATGGGAACTTGGGATTCTTTCATGACTTACCAATTATGAATTGGGCTACAATAAACATTCTGGTACAAATATCTTCGTTATACAGTGATTTTTGGTCTTCTGGATATATACCTAGCAGAGGAATTGTAGGATCGAATAGCAGGTCTATTTTTAGATCTCTAAGTGTTCTCCAAACATCTTTCCTGAAGGAACATATTAGTTTGCATTCCCACCAGCAATGTAGAAGTGTTCCCTTTTCTCCATATCCACACCAACATCTCTGGTTTGGGGATTTTGTGATGTGGGCTAATCTTACTGGAGTTAGATGATATCTCAAAGTAGTTTTAATTTGCATTTCTCTGATGATTAAGGATAATGAGCATTTTTTCATGTGTCTGTAGGCTGTGCACCTGTCTTCTTCAGAGAAGTTTCTCCTCTTGCCCACCGTGAGATGGGATCACTTGTTCTTTTGTTGCTAGTATGTTTGAGCTCTCTATGGATTCTGGTTATTAAACCTTTGTTGGAGGCATAACCTGCAAATATCTTCCCTATTCTGAGGGGTGTCTGCTTGCTTTACTTACTTTGTTCTTGGCTATGCAGAAGCTTTTTAGTTTGATCAGATCTCAATAGTGTATTTTTGATGCTGCTTCAATTGCCCCGGGTGTTCTTAATGTTTGTGTTTTTAAATTGTCATTTGTTTTTTTTTTTTTGAGACAGAGTCTCACTTTGTCACCCTCGGTAGAGTGCTGTGGCATCACAACTCACAGCAACCTCCAACTCTTGGCTGATGTGATTCTCTTGCCTCAGCCTCCCAAGTAGCTGGGACTACAGGTACCTGCCACAATACCTGCTAATTTTTTGTTGTAGTTTGGCTGGGGCCGGGTTTGAACCCGGCACCCTCAGTATATGGGGCCAGGGCCCTACTCACTGAGCCACAGGCACCGCCCTAAATTCTCATTCTTATATGTAGTCTTTGTAAAGGCTTTTTGTTCCTATCCTGCTCCCTGTTTCCCTTTCCTTTCCCCATCCGTTCTCTTTTGTAAAACCTATTGTTTTAATATTTCTTCCTTTTAGTTTTCATCATTTATCTTTATAGTCAGTGGTAGCTCCTTCTCTGTTAGCCCTTTTTGTTAGCACATACAAAACACCTTGTATTTTTTCTCTTTCCAAACCACCACAGTTGTTTATGCAGTATGTTTATCTTGTCCCTGAAAAGGAAAAGATTATTATTAGAAAATGTTTCTCCTATAGATTAAAAATATTACAAACTTTTTTGAAAATTGGACTACTTCTAAATGTTAATAACATGGCTTTTTGTATTATTTAAATTTATGCTTTAGAGAGATTTTACACAAATGGAATCCTAAACAAATAGGAGAACACCTTCTACTCAAATCGTAAGTATCAAAAATAGCATTTTTATTGGAAATTTTCATTAATTTTTATAGTGGTAGACCTGGAAAAGACATCTTATTAAATATGGAAATTAGAAGGGTAAAATATTTGTGGGACTAGACCTTCAAAGGACAAGTAATAAAGAGTTTGGGAATAAATCCTGAAATATATATCATCTTTAAAATAAATATTACTAGCTTAAAAAGCTGGAATTACAGCCTAATGTTTTTATGTGGTCTTAGGAAGTTAGTAAAATCTTTAATTTATTTACCCCAAATCTCCAAGAAATTACATTATTTTGTCATTGATCACAGATACAAATTTATTTGAGCAGTAATGAGTAAACCCCCCCCAACCTTAATTACATTAAAATGTAACCCTACGGGCACTTAGTGGTTTTACAAGAGTAACCCATTTTTGTAGATTACAATTTTATTCTTCACTTTTTAATTTTTTTTGAAGATTGTGAATTGGAAATCCCCCAGCTTGCTGGCTCCCTCAGTGGGACATTCTAGCACAGTATTACTTAGTGATGCCCATTCACCTTGAAAATCTACTTGACAGGACCTGGCCCATAAGGGTTAGGTAAGTCCCACCTTGATACTATTGTAAATAACAATATTTTGCAGGCTGGCAAAGTTGTAATGTTACTATATCTAAATATTGGCGATAGGAAACAACTTTGCAAAGCTGTGCAATATTGATTTTTAATAATAATAGGGGACTTCACTCACCATTAAAGGCTGGCTTAGTTCTGCTGGATGGGAAATCTGGGAATAAATAATCGTAATAGAATAACAGCAGACAGGTATACTTACGCAAATATCGCTAAAAAGGCAAGCTATAGAATGGATCCCTTATCCTGAGTTTTAAGTATCAGATTTATAATTGCATTAGCTATATGTGGGTAAATGTACAATGAATCATAAATGGGCCTACTTTTCAATTAATTTAAAGTGAAATTTATTTTCTTTACAGTCTGTCCTTGTGTTATTAATATTTGATTTCATTTCTGTTGATTTCCCTTGATATAGATCTCTGAAGTTTATATCTTTAGATTATGTATTAGTAATTGAAAACCTTAAAAAAATCTAGCTTGATTATTTAAAAAATGTCATGTAAGCAACTTGTTTCAGTGTTCTGATAAATTTGTTTTAATTTCTACAGCCTAACTTATATAGTGGCAATGCCGTTTTATTCAGCAAGTCTAATTGAAACAGTACAGGTGAGCTATATTTTTGTTGTCACTTTTTTAGTTAAAATCATTTTTTTGAACATTTAATATATTGTATATGTCTGTTCAACAGAAAATCTTAAGACAGTATCTTTTTAAAATGTTTCTTTCAGAGATACCACATATATCACATTATTTGTGTTATATTTCGATTATGCACTTAATTTTAATTATTGTTATTCATTTCATAGGCAACTATATACTTCATTCAGATATCTCAGAACCCAGCCTATGACCTGCTATGAATACGCAGAATCTAATTAACTTTTTAAGGCCTTTATGTATAATTCAGATGGTTACGTCTTATCAAGGACAGCAATTACCTGAGCTTATTATACACGATAGAAAATCATTTTAACAGGGAGCAGGTTATCCAACAGGCAGTTTACTGACAACAGTCTTTGTACATATACCTTTTAATGAACACTTGAAACTAATGGTGTAGTAAGTACTACCAAGCTAAAGCAATTTCCTGCTAGCATTTTAAATTTTGTTTGCTTGTTTTACTATTTGTGACCACTTGGTGGTGCTTCAAGTACATTGAATTACATGTCTTAACCTTCCTACACTTGAAACTTCAAGGTAAGAGTAATCTTATCTGGGGAACTGTTGTACATTTGTCCTCACTTTAAATCAGATCTCCCACCACACTTACTTCAGTGCGTGAGCACCCTATCTCTGCAGAACCCCCACCAGATCAGCCTTCCCTCTTCTAGTCATTCTTCCACTCTAGTTTCTTTTTTGGCTCCATCATTAATCTTTGATTTTTTGTTGTTGTTTTTAGATCTAATGTAAGTTAACGGAAGTTAGTATCTTGAGCCCTAAGTAATTCTCTCCCTCCTCCTTTGCATCTGGCATTATGTTAATAAATTATATAACCTTGGTAGGATGCTATAGAATGTAAAGATTTACCAGTCAATGAGATATCCTCAATTTAAAGATAGGACAAAAATAGTGGAAAAATAATTACTTAAGGAAAAGCAACTTAAATAGCATGATTTATTGGGAGAGAACAAGTTTTAGCTTAGGGCAGAACCATACCAGAGTCACATTTCTCTGCTTTCATTGGCTCTGTGGCTTTGGATCAATTTCTTAACCTTTGTAATTGTCTCAGTTTTATCTTCTATAGAATGAGAATAGTGTTTTAATAACTGAGCTATACAAATTAAAATGAGTTAGTAATGGAAGTGTCCAGCTCACTGTGGGTAGAGTTTTTCTTTTTTTTAATTCCTATGTCCCCTGCTGCAGGTTTTGCCTGCTGAATCTTTCCTTTTGATTCCTTTTGTCTCCTTTTCTAGAATTCTTTTTGCCTTCTTTGATTTCTATTCTCTTGAATGTCATCTTTTTTCAGTCACATCTTTACTGTACCATACCTTGACTGCACCTTCAGGCTCAGTCCTTCCCCCTCTGTTTTTGGCCAGTGCTCCCTATCACGAAGGGACTCAACTCACTTGAATCATTTTAACCTTGATTTTTATGTAAACTAAATCTTCACTTCAAACTCAGCTTATAAAAATAACCTTGTCTTATCCCTCTGAAAATGAGCTTCCTCTTTCGGTTAATGACACTTTCACTCTAAAAACTCAAAACTTTAAATTTTGTTTTAGGAAAGTTTTTGATATTTTTATTTTTTTCATCTTTCATAGCTAATCTGACATCATGCTTTCTTAGTGCTGACTTCAACAAGTATCTAAGATTTGTCTGTTTCTCTTCACCATCCTTATTCCTTATCACATACCCAGTTTATTACAATATTTTCTTTCTTCCTGCTTCACACTCAGTGATTCTTTGCACCTGAGGAGAGCTCAGATCTCTTTGAGAACATTGTTTTCCTTGAAAAATACACCTTTGTTGCACATGTGTACATAGATCTCCCAAAGATCATCTACGGACATCCTTGAATATGAACTTCCTAGTATCTGTTTCTGCATTGAGAATCCTTTGTCTTGTTCCTGCATTTTAAAAGTCCATCCTACATACTCAACACGAGATTGGTGTTCTTAAGTTGCAATGCTATGTCCTTTGGCTTATTAAGGATTCATATTGACTCATATTCCCCAGTGTGAATCTGAGACTTCTCAGCATAGTATTAAATCAAGGTTTTGATGACTTCACTTTCCCTTGTCAGCTTATCCGCCTTAACTGTAAAACGTTTATTTTTAGATTTATCAAATAAGTCATTGCTGCAGCCAAAGTAGCTGTTTGTTTTCTCCCTTCACCACACCTCTGTAATCTGTGTCACAGACTTTTTTATTCATATCCCCAAATTGTAAAACAGTAGACATTACAGATGATAATGAGAATAAATAACACTTATTTATTACCTACTGGGTGCCAGACCATTTTATTTAGTAGAACAACTCTATTCATCTGTTTCATGAGATTTCATCTGGGGGAGAAAAAAAATCTAATGCCTAGATAACAGCTGAAGTCTGAAAACCATTGTTGTCCTTCTTTAGTCAGTAAATTAGGATGTAGAAAAATAACCTGGAAAGAGGCCTGTCATGTGGCAAAATAAGAACATGCTAAGTTTACTTCGTCCTTTTTATTTCAGAGTGAGATAATTCGAGATAACGCCGGCATTTTGGAATGTATTAAAGAAGGAATTGGAAGAGTGATAGGCATGGGCGTGCCTCACAGCAAACGGCTCCTTCCGCTTCTTTCCTTGATCTTCCCGACGGTGCTCCACGGAGTTCTCCATTACATCATCAGTTCAGTCATTCAGAAGTTTGTCCTCCTAATTCTAAAGAGAAAGACTTACAATAGCCACCTACCTGAGAGCGCTAGCCCTGTGCAGAGTATGCTGGATGCTTATTTTCCAGAACTTATTGCTAACTTTGCCGCCAGTCTTTGTTCTGATGTTATCCTTTACCCATTGGAAACAGTTTTGCACCGCCTTCACATTCAAGGAACACGCACAATAATTGATAATACAGACCTTGGCTATGAAGTACTTCCAATTAACACCCAGTATGAGGGAATGAGAGACTGTATCAACACCATAAGGCAGGAAGAAGGAGTGCTTGGATTTTATAAAGGGTTTGGTGCTGTAATCATACAGTACACACTGCATGCAGCTGTGCTGCAGATTACCAAAATTATTTACTCTACACTTCTTCAAAATAGCATCTAGATTTATGTTCCATCAATGGTTAGTCCAGAAGACATAATCTGGATGATTTGCTATGAAATTATGAGAGATTAAAAGTGAAATACTGGGGAAAAAATGGATTGGAAAGTAAAATTGGTTTAAAACAAATAAGGAAAAAAAATCCATGCTGATTTTCTTGACTTCCCATTTTTTTTTTTAAGGCATTGTAATGTATTTTGGATCAAACTACTTCCAAGTTTGAAAACTCCATAAAAATGACACTTAAATACATTAAATTCTAGTTAGTGCAGCACTCATGGGGAAGTAAAAATGATCCTGGGCAGAAGCAAAACCTAATTGTCAAATAGAAAACAAAATTTCATAGAGCTAAATCTATCCCATCTGACCTTAACATTTGTTGTGTTTATTTGACCTCGTAGACTGATGTTTGCATGTTTTCCTTAATACAGTATAATATCCTTAATACAATCTGGAGGTTTTACTTTTAAAGAAATAAATTATATCATCATTGAAAAAGACTAAGAGGATGAAATTTGGAAATCTGTAAGAAGAGGTGAAGGGTTTTGAAATTGCATTGTCCCTATGTAACTATTTTAATGGCTGTATATATGTATTTTATAAAGCCATCAGTGTACGTACATATGACTTGTAATTTCCTTCATCTCTACACATTGTCTACATTTAGGTCAGCTTACTGCATAAAATTAAGTCATGTACTTTCTGCTTGAACATCAAAATACATCAAAAGCCAAGTACCCAAATGATCTAAGTCAAATATAGGATACTTATCCATATCCAAACCCAGGATTTCAGTGCCAGAAATTTAAGAATCTGTCATGTTTATGAAGTTTGGTTTGCTTAGTTAGGAGTATGAGTTGTCAGGCTACTTTTAGAGCCACTCTTTGAGGGACTATAAAACAATCATGAGAACTATTACTGTTTCCACATTTACAGATTGTGTACTTAAGAAACCTCATTTGCATTTCATTTCTGAAAGATTTGTCTTAGAGGAAACAAAATTAAAATTCACCTGGGAGTTTGTGCCTCTTGCCTACTGTACAGTCGTCATTAAATAATGGCTTTGGTTTTGTTTTCTTGCAGAGTTTTCTTAAAAGTTTTATTTTCTAAACTGGATGTATTACACATAAAGGGAAAAGCAAGTTTTTCTTATCAGCTTTTGTTTACATTTGTTTGGATGAATACTGAAGAAAAAATATAAACCTTAAAGGAAACTTGTCTGTGTGTTTCGTGGGTGAGGGGAAAAAGCACATTTCAATATATAAGCTAAAAAAGAAAATTTTATTTACTTTAATCAAAAAATGATATTCCCTAAGTTTAATTTGGTGGGATAAGCTTTTTCTATAGTAAAATGACATGTGTTTGATCCACCACTGAACATTTTAAAGTTTTATTTCTTCAAGTGGATGATCCCAGTTTTACCAGGAACAATCCAGTACCAGGAAGCACAGTGACTTAGGGCTGATATTTTCCAACCCTGAATGCATAGAAACTGAAATGTATTTTACTTGGTAAATGTCACAGAAATAGTTAATTTTTAATAGAGTGGGAACAAAAAGAAAAGCCACCTAAAAAATGTAAAACAATGTGTGTATGTGCTTTAATTATTGCAGGACATAAACAAGTTTTCCATTTTTAAATTCCACCAAGAGGGGGAGAATAAAATTAGACACGTTTAATCACATTTTGTGTGTTATGGTTAATCTCTTAGATTATGGTTTATTTTTGTCCAACCTCTGGCACTTAAATTGTTTTCATTGCATTTGAACTGCCAAATCACGTTTTAGATGTTTATCATATGTTCAACTTCCAAAAGCCTTCCATTTTTATTATAATTGAGGTAGTATCAGGTAAACTGGGAAATTCAGTTTTACAAAATTTCTCAAAACACAAGTATTTACTAGTGAAAATCTGAAAGATTATTTATTTAGCCTAAAATTAGATATTGCAAGATTTATTGGAAATTAGTATAAAAATACAATTTTTATAAATTTATTTTAATATAGAATCATAGACAAGCTGACCCCCACATTTAAGGTTGGTCTTGTTTACAAATTTGTGAAGTGAAAGGTTAAATGGAGATGACCATGGTGAGACTGATAAGCTGACCCCCACATTTAAGTCTAGTGTTTTGGATAAAGAGAATACAAATGAATATTAAAATTAGCATGTGGAAAGTAAAATACTAATTAATTTTTTACAGCCATTCCAACCTAGTAGAAACATAAAATCTTTAAAAGTCAAGCACTTCCTCTTCAGGTGGCTAAATATATTTCAGTGAATTTAGAAAGATCCAGTAACCTAACCACTAGACAGTTTTACCATTTTCAAAATTGCTATTTTTCTTTAACATATGGGTACCATAGTGAAATATTCATGAGCTATATTTCTTAAGATGATAGCTTAGAATATTAATATTTTTAAATTTAATATGACAAATAGTAATCTGAGTCAGATTCTATTAAGATGGTCCACAGGCCCAATGGTCTTCTTTAAATCAGATCTTGGTCATGGAGCGTGTGGTAATACTTGCCTTACATTGTATGGTTCCTTAATTTGAGTCACATAGACTGAAAGCAACTGAGTAAGGAGAGATATTTTGCCCTCCCACTTCGGCAGATGTACCTGACTGCTCACAGTTAGCTGTCTTTGTAGTGCTGGCTTTGTTGTAACTACACAAAGCATTTGCTGTCTTGATTGGGTACAAATGGTTCAGTATTTTTATCCAAGAATTCATAAATCTGTGTTCAGAATTAAAAAAAAAATACACACACACACTTTTGATATTTATCAACTGAGATTATGTAGGACATTTGCCTGCTGATCTTTTAGAACAGAAAAGATTATTCCGCCAGACCTTAAGATAGTCAGGTGTGAATTACTTTTAAAACTTAAGCAGGTAAAATCTCTTGGTAACAATTCACATTGCACTAGAATTTGAATGATACTTAAATGTTGGCATTTCTGTTTTTCAAGTAGTTGCACATAAGGTCTCTCACACACCTACACACAAACTGTGTAATGTTTTAAATTTTGAGTTATTTGATATCATTGATATGGTACCAAGTTGTACAGCAGAGTAATAAAACCTTGTAATATGATAATAAATCTTACCCAATATTACCTCTATAATATTGTTTTGTCTGTATGTCTTTTCTTAAGTTGTTTTTGTCTCACTGCTACTTTAAATGTTTTTGGTAAAACAGTGTAATGTGAAAAGTTCAATAAAATGTTGAAGTAAAACCAGTATTTCCCCCCTTATTAATGTTAGAAGACTACTCAGGCTGGTGATAAAAGATAAACTATATTTTGTGCTTGCTTCAGCAGCACATACACTAAAATTGGAACGATACAGGGAAGATTAGCATGACCCCGCACAAGGATGACATGCAAATTTGTGAACTGTTTCATATTAAAAAAAAAAAGTTAAAGTATTTTTAACTTTTTTAGGCAGAAAAGGAGATCAACAGAAATATGCATATAAAATTAAACTTTCTTGCCGACCATTTGAATTCTTCTCTAGCATCACAAAAATGATGTAACTATGATGTGCAGAAAACAATTTCTTAAAGTAATTTTTTGCTGTGCATTATATTTTTTATAGAAGTCTTACACATTGCTATATTTGATCCTCACAACAGCCCTGTGACTCTTTTGGAGCTCTTTAAGGAGAAATAGATACAAAGAGTTTTTGACTTCTCCCACATTAGTGAACTGGGAGAGTGACAACAGCAGAACCAAGTAGGCAGTTACAGGGAAAAAAATAACCAGAAACTGTCTAAACCACCTTCATCAGAACTTGGGAAAACAAAGATTTGCAACAACCAAGTAAATGCTGAGGCAGGAAAAAAGCCATTTCTTGGTAACAAAGCCATTTATTTCTGGCTTTGACTTGCCTTAACTCCCATCTTCTCCCTGGGTAGAGGGAGGGTAATCAGTGGGACCTCAGCTATGGTGCATATTGCAAGGGTACATGTCAAATCTATAAAGAGTAGAGTATAAATGTCTTAACAACAATTAAGTGAGGTGAAGGCTATGTTAACCAGTTTGATGTAAGCATTTCAAATTATATATAAAATTAGCATACTTTACCCCCCCAAAAAATAAATGTTAAAGGGAGCACAACAGTATAAAAGGAGAGGAATGGCGATATATAGAAGAAAAGTATATATCATTAAAATTAAGTTGTTATTCAGATTTAATTGTTAAGTGTTTTAAGATGTGAATTATAACCCCTGGAGTAAACACTATAAAACAACGTTTAAAATATGCAGGAAAATGAAGAAAGGAATCAAAATGGAACATTATAAAAAAAATCACTTAATATGAGAAAAAAGCAGTAAGTAGTGTAAGAATTGAGGAGTAAGAAGCATGTAAGACATACAGATAACAAATAGGTAATAACAGAATTCTAACTATAATTACTTTAAATATAAATAAACTAAACTCTCCATTTAAAAGGCAGAGATTGGCAGAATGTATTTAAAAACTGGTACATTTGTGGTATGTCTACAAGAGACTCACTTTAGATTACAAAGACACAAAGAGGTTGAAAGAAAAGAATGAAAAAGTATATTCCATGTAAAAAACTAAAAGAAAGTTGGGATTATTTCTTCAGTGTTATTAGAGAAAATAGATTTTAAATCAAAAGTGGTTACAAGAAACAAGGAAGGACATCCAACAGAGTAACTAAAGGGCATGGCTCTTCTCACTACCCAACGAATTGCTTCCTAGCTTACTTTGTGTCAGGGACCTAGGATGGAGAAATTTAGGTATGTCCTTCCGTCGTCCTTTGTGTGGCGTTCCCGTCTCCGAGTTGGAAGCAGCCTCTCTCTTAATTATTTCTTGCAATATACGGACCTTGCAGTTATCTGTGAACATCTCTTAAGTTCTCTAAATATCGTACCAGACATTATGTTTTCCTCTACACTCCTTCTACACATACCTAGACACAAACAAATAACTTACACAGGCATAATGTTGAACAAAATAATCATAAAATTGTGCGCTCATGCTTGTCTACATATTTTGAAATGTGTTCCCTTTTAGCTAAGAATTCCAAAATTTTCAAGTGACTTTTGGAAGTCATCTCCATTAACCTCTCATTTCACAAATTTGTAAACTGAGTCCTAGAAATACTGTGATTTTAAGAACATGTCAAAGAATGACAGAGCTGGTGTTGCAAACCAGTTCTTTCCTTTCCCCGTTAGTCTTCCTCCACCCCCCAGGCAGGGCCTTGCCTTTTATCTTTCATCTAGCGCCAACTCCTCCTTTCTATCTCTACATATCTATGCATGTCACACCTGAAACTCTCAAAACTCTGTGGCGCTTGATAAATACTACAAAAAACAAAACAAACAAAAACAAAACTATTTGTACCTTCCTATGTCACTTGCTATGTGTTCTAGCTTTTTTTTATCTTTTTCACTGGTTCCAGTTTCTGATACTGTCCTTAGAATTTTCCAAGCTGTTCTCAGCCTTTACTTTTTGGTACCTTTACTTTTTTCTACTACCCTTGCGTCAGTTGATTTCTCAATGTTTGTCTTCAGTCCCAATCTCACCTCTAATCTTCAGACCCATATCTCACATTATTTCATGCACATTGGCACTGTATTCCCCAATTCAATGTATTGAAACCTGAATTTATTATTTTTTGTAATATGGTTCTTCCTTCTCCATGGTGACATCATTTTCCAATCATATGCAATCAGAATTTGAAATCCTCTTCAGTTTTTCCCCAGATTTGTTGTAGTTATTCAATTACTAACATCTATTTATAAAGACCATGGCAACAAAGAACTCAAGCAATTCAGCAAGAAAAAACAATCTCATTAAAAAGTGGGCAAATGACATGAACAGGCATTTTTCAAAAAATGATATGCAAATGAGCAACAAACATATGAAGAGATGCTCAACAGTACTAATTAGGAGAGAAATATAAATTAAAACCACAATGACATACCATCTTACTCTAATCATAATGGCCATTATTAAAAAGTCAAACAATATAGATACTGTTGTGGATATGGTAAAAAGAGAGAATGCTTATACACTGTTGATGAGAATGTTAAGTTAGTACAACCTATATGGGCATCAATATAGAGATTTCTCAAAAAAATAAAAGTAGATCTACCATCCTATCTGCAATCCCACTAGTAGGTGTTCACCCAAAAGAACACAAATCATTGTATCAAAAAGATACATGCACTTATATGTTTATCACAGCACAATTGGCAACTGCAAAGTTATGGAATCAACTTAAGTGCCCATTAACCAATGAGTGGATAAAGAAAATGTGGTGTGTGATATACACACAGCCATTTTTAAAAAACACACACAAGGCCATTTTTTAAAAAGTGAAATAACGTCTTTTGCAGTAACTTGGATGGAACTCAGAAACAGAAAGTAACTGAGAAACAAAAAACCCATGTTCTTGCTGGTAAGTGAGAGGTAAGCTAAAGCTGTGCAAGGTCACACAAAGTGGTATAATGGTCAGTGGAGACTGAATGGGAGAAGATGGGAAGGAATGAGCATGGCAAATTACCTATTGGATATAATGTACACTATCTGGGTGAGGGGTATATCTAAAGCCCGGACTTTACCCCATATAATATATCCACGTATCAAAGCTCTACTGTACCCCCTTAATCTATAGATATAAAAAATGATAATTTTTTTTTAAAGAACCTGCCTTTGGAGACTTTAGAACCTGGTTTTTAATTCTGGTTACATGCCACACTAATAAGTGATTAGTATCTTTGATACTGTTTCCTCACCTGTAAAGTGAAGGTAAAGCCTTCTGTGCTGAAGATTAAATGAAATGATATCTGTAAATAACCTGATATTTTGAAAATTCCCCCCTTTTCAATAGCTTCTATACTATTCAATTCAAGTTCTTATCATGTCATTATGTGAGTAATGGGTTTTCCCTATAGCATGACCTTTAAATGATAATACAATACTGTGACATTATTCTTCTTACCTATCATTTTATTAACATGGCTTCCTGCTAAGTTACTTTCAGTGACCACTCAATGGCTATAAAATTTAGTTATGAGGCTCATAATACCCCTCCAGGTGCTGATACCTTCCCCAATGCTTGCCATCATTTCTAGCCTTTCTCTGACTACTGTCATTGCCACCCTCATACAGTGGCTAGTTTAATCACTGCTTCCTCTGTGCTCACGCCACTCCCAATCCTGCTTTCACATCTTCCCTAAATTTCTGCTTTCACCAAGAATGTATCCTCTCATCTTATCTCTATTTCTACCCATCTTGGGTGTTCTTAACTCAAATCTTAAGTTACTCAAAGGGCAAATGTTGATTGAATACACACACACACACACACACACACATATATACACAAATGTTGAATGAGTATGTGTGTGTGTGTGTATATATGTATACAATAAATATAAATATTATATGCATACATATACATACACACACACATAGATCTTTTCTGCTGGCTCAGAACTCTCCAGCCAGCCCTAAGAAGTCAGATGCTCAATATAGGTATATATGTGTGTATATATATTTGAGAATCTGACTTCTTAGGGCTGGCTGGAGAGTTCTGAGCCAGCAGAAAAGATCTATGGCCTGGATCTTGGGAAAAAAATTAACTTGACCTGATCAAGCTTAGAATAATAAAAGAGGTCCATTCTCACAAAGTTTTCTATAATTGCTATAGAAATATCCATGACATTGACATCATTCTCAACCTTTCATCAACCAAAAAGAATGTAAACAGAAAACTGTCTGTGGCATAACTTTATAGATATATATATATATATATATAAAGTACTGTGATGACATAGCCAGGAAGGAGCTATGAGAAAGACACTATCATGTGCACAAGGAATGTTTAGCCAAGCTTTCCCCAGCTACCCCTACTCTCTTCAGTTTTTCCTTCTTTGAAGGCTTATAGAAACTATCACCTTCATCACGTCTTCTGGCAGGTATCATAGGTCTCTTACTTAATACTATGTTTATCATTCCAACAAGACTGTTCAATAAGTTGGATTTTTGGGTTTTTTGTAGACAGAGTCACATTCTATCGCCCTTGGTAGAGTGCCATGGCATCACACAGCTTACAGCAACCTCCAACTCCTGGGCTTAGGCGATACTCTTGTCTCAGCCTCCTGAGTAGCTGGGACTATAGGCGCCCACCACAATGCCTGGCTATTTTTTTGTTGCTGTTTGGCTGGGGTGGGGTTTGAACCGGCCACCCTCAGTATATGTGGCGGGCACCCTACCCACTGAGCCACAAGCACTGCCCAACTATTCAATAAGTTTTATTGACTGTCAGAAGTGTGAAAAACACTGTCCTAAATGCTTTATAAGCATTATTTATTTATTATTTTAAAATGTTATAAATATAATTTCATTTAATTCATACTTGGACACCATGAGATAGGCATTATACTCATGCTATTTTATGTATTATGTTGTCATAATAATTGCAATAATCTAATTTAATATTACAATTATAATACAAGAACAATACACCACCCAACCCCATTAGCACATTTATTGGTACATATAAATATTCACATATACAAAATGAAGGCTGGGCACTGTGGCTCATGCCTTTAATCCCAGGACTCTGGGATACCCAGGCCAGTGAATTGCTTGAACTCAAGAGTTCAAAAACAGCCTGAGCAAGAGGAAGACTCTGTCTTTACTTAAAAAAAACAAAAAAACAGCCAGGTGTCTTGGCAAATACCTGTAGTCCCAGCTACTTGAGAGGCTGAGGCAAGAAGCAAGAGGCAAGAAGTCTGCTTGAGCTCAAAAGTTTGAGGTTACTGTGAGCAATAATGCCATGGCACTCTACCCAGGGTGGTAGAGTAAGACTCTGTTTCAAAAAACAAAAATAATTTGCTTACCATAAGCAAGTAGCTTGTTAAAAGATTATAATTTTATAACATAGGAGAGGCCATTTTGTTTACCAAATTCTTATATTTAGAGAATGAGTTTAGAACTCTGAAGACTGGCCAAACTGAAATCCAACCTGAGCCTAGAGGCCAACTAGAGTTCTCTCTTAAGGAATAGCTCACAGCCTCAAAAGAAACCTAAAATTGATTAAGACTACTTTGAGAATCTCTCTACCCCCAATCAGATTCTATTGGAATCTGAATGAAACTAGAGTAGAACCTCCATTGTTGACTACCTCCCTACATTGACCACCTCCTTAAGTTGACTTAATTTTCATAGACTGGCCATGCACCCCATATACATATATGTATAAATACAGTAGGCCTAGTTCCTTATGTTGACTATGTTGACCACCTCAGTATGTTGACCAGTTTGTTACAGTCCTTTGGGTGGTCAACTTATAGAGGTTCCAGTTTATTTTTTAAAAAAAACATATAAAGTGTGCTGAGCAAACCCTATTTAGGGATATTATAAAATATTACTCATATGATATAACCTATTGATAGAAAGAAACTTTCCGTGCCTCCCTCCAATATACAGTGCCCATGGAAAATACACGTTTGAAATAGCAACTTCTTTAATTACTGGTTCAGTCACAAGATTCCTGCATCCAACAATGGAAATGTAGATGTGCTGCAGCTGGTGAGCATCTGACCTCTTAGGACTAGCTGGAGAGGTCTGAACCAGCAGAAAAGATCTATGGCCTAGATCTTCGGAAAAAGATAAACTTGGCATGATTAAGTTTAGAATAATAAAAGAGGTCCATTCTCACTTACAAAGCTTGCTGTAATTGCTACAGAAATATCCAAGACATTGACATCATTCTCAACCTTTCATAAACCAAAGAGAATGTAAATAGAAAACTATGTCTGTTTCATAACTTTGAAGGTAGCATTTTCTTAAATTAGATCCTGGAGCTAAATTAGGTTCTCTCTAAGGACAACAAAAAGCCTCTATTTATAATGGTTCTATCAAAAATTCCTAACCTTACTTAAAATAAAACTGGAATATTTATAGTAGCATATAATAACTATGGACATGATTTAGCTTACTAGAAGGCTAAAATTCAAAATACCGACAACACCAAATGCTAACAAGATTGTGGAGCTCTCACTCATTACTAGTGGGAATGTAAAATGGTACAGCCCTTTTAGAAGATGGTTTAACAGTTTCTTACAAAACTAAACATAGTCTCATCATACATCAAGAAATCGTGCTCCTGGGTATTTACCCAATTAAGTTGAAAACTTGTGCACACAAAAACTCGCACGCAAATGTTTCTAGCAGCTTCATTCATAACTGCCAACACTTGGATGCAGCAGAGATATTCAGCAATAAGTGAATGGATAAACAAACTGTAGGACATCCATAAATGGGATACTATTCAGGGATGAAGGAAATGAATTATTAAGTCAAAGTTGGTAAGTAGAAGAAACATAAATGTAGATTTCTACTTGAAAGAAATTAGCCCGGAACACCTATATACTATATGATTGCAGTTATAGGACATTCTAAAAAAGGTAAAATTGTCGAGACAGTAGAATGGTTGATGATTACCTGGGGTTCAGGAGTGAGGAAGAGACAGAGAGGAATGACTAAGGGGAGCACAGGCAATTCTAGGGCACCTATTCGGGGGAAATTCCCCTGAATAGGGAAACTATTCAGTGCGATTCAGTAATGGTGAATATAATGGAACATTATAAATTTGGTGGATATAATGGAGCATTATAAATTTGTTGAAAACCATAGAATTGTACGAAACAAAGAGTAAAAGTTAATGTAAAGCATGGGCTTCAGTGAGTAATACTGTATCAATATTGATTTGTTAAATAGAGAAAATATACCATATTAATGCAAAATGTTAGTGGAGAAAACTGTGGCCGGGAGGGGGACAGTATACAGGAACTCTCCATACTACCGGATTAATTTTTCTGTATATGTAAAACTAATCTAAAAAAATTAAATTTCTTTTTATTGTTGGGGATTCATTGAGGATACACAGAACCAGGTTACATTGACTGCTTTTGTTAGATATGGACCATCTTATAATTGTGTCCCACCCCCAAAGGGTGTACTACACCGTTTGTCTCCCCTACCCCTCCCTCCTTTCTTAGCTCTCCCCATCCCCCAACCACACCGTGTACTAAGACATTAATTATCCTCATATCAGAATCAAGTACATAGGATACTTGTTTCTCCATTCTTGTGATGCTTTACTAACAATAATGTGTTCCGCATCCATCCAGGTTAATACAAAAGATGTAAAATCTCCATCTTTTTTAGTGGCTGAATAGTATTCTACGGTATACATATATCACAGCTTGTTAATCCATTCCAGGGTTGATGGGCACTTGGGCTATTTCCACATTTTGGTTATTGTAAATTAAGCTGCAATAAACAATCTAGTGCAAGTGTCCCTATGATGAAAGGATTTTTTTTCTTCTGGGTAGATGCCCAGTAATGGGATTGCAGGATCAAATGAAAGGTCTAGTTTGAGTTCTTTGAGGGTTCTCCATGCTGTCTTCCAAAAAGGTTGCATTAGTTCCCAGTCCCACCAGCAGTGTAAAAGTGTTCCCTTCTCTCCACATCCACGCCAGCATCTGCAATTTTGAGACTTTGTGATGTAAGCCATTCTCACTGGGGTTAGATGATATTTCAGGGTGGTTTTGATTTGCATTTCTCTAATAATTAGAGATGTTGAGCATTTTTTCATATGTTGGTTAGCAATTCGTCTGTCTTCTTTAGAGAAGGTTCTGTTCATCTCTCTTGCCCAGTGATTAAAAGGGATTGTTGGCTCTTTTTTATGTTTATTAATTTGAGATCTCTATAGATCCTCATTATCAAGCTTTTATCTGATTCAAACTATGCAAATATCCTTTCCCAATGTATAGATAGTCTGTTTGCTTTGGTTGTTGTCACCTTAGCTGTACAGAAGCTTTTCAGTTTCATTAAGTTCCGTTTATTTTTTTGTTGCGATTGCCATGGAAGTCTTCCTCATAAAGTCCTGCCCCAGGCCGATAGCTTTCAGTGTTTCCTTTCTCTGAGGATTTTAATTGTTTTGTGCCTTAGATTTAGGTCTTTTATCCACCTTGAATCAATTTTTGTGAGTGGAGAAAGGTGTGGGTCCAATTTCAGTCTTTTACACGTAGATATCCAGTTCTCCCAGCACCATTTATTGAACAGGGGTGCTTTCCCCTCGTGTATGTTCTTGTTTGGTTTATCAAAGATTAGGTAGCTGTAAGATGTTTATTTCATCTCCTGGTTTTCTATTTGGTTCCAAATGTCTATGTCTCTATTTTTGTGCCAATACTATGCCATTTTGATCACTATGGCCTTGTAGTACAGCCTAAAGTCTGGTAGGCTGATGCCCCTGGCTTTGTTTTTACTATTAAGTTTCTTAATTAAGAAAAAATGCCATAGGGCAATGCCTATGGCTCAAAGGAGTAGGGCGCTGGCCCTATATTCTGGAGGTGGCCAGTTCAAACCCAGCCCTGCTAACAACTCCAAAAAAAAAAAAAAGAAAGAAAAGACGCCATTTATGTTTTAACACAAATTCTCTCACTTTTTTTTTTTCTTTTTTTGAGACAGAGCCTCAAGCTGTCACCCTGGGTAGAATGTCATGGCATCACAGCTCACAGCAACCTCCAACTCCTGGCTTAAGTGATTCTCTTGCCTCAGCCTCGCAAGTAGCTGGGACTACAGGTACCCGCCACAATGCCCAGCTATTTTGGGTTGTAGTTGTCATTGTTGTTTGGCAGGCCTGGGCTGGATTTGAACCCGCCAGCTCTGGTGTATGTGGGTGGCACCTTAGCCACTTGAGCTACAGGTGCCAAGCCACACATTCTCTTACTTTAAATATTATATATAATCTTGGTGAAATTAACAAGAACATAAAATTAACTTTGGAAATACACTATTAACTACAGACTTCATTTATATTTCACAATTAACCCACTAACATCCATTTTCTGTTCCAGTATCCTATCTAAGATCTTCTATTGCATTTAATGGTAAAAGTTCCACAGTATAACTTTGTATTTCTGAAGACAATGGACAATTTTGAAGGTTACTAATCAGTTATTTCATTGTTTGCCCCTCAATTTGGATTTTTCTGATGTTTTCTCATGCTTGAAATAATGTTGTGTGTTCTTGGCAAAAAATACCATGTAAACAGTATTGGGTCTTCTTTCTTATTATCCAGGGATTTTAATGTTTCTGTGTCTTATGATTGGGCATGTCAAGCTTGATTACTTGAGTAAGATCGGGTCTGGTGAGTTTCTCATCTGAAAAGTTACTATCTTTTCCATTGTGGTTAATATAACTATCTTAAAAGAAATACCTAGAAATTGAAAATTCTATAATATTTATCCTCAAATTTTTACCCATTAATTTTAGTATCCATTAGCAAATCTTGCCTGCAAAAATTCTTGCGGTGATATTTGCCAAATAGTAATTCTCTATTTCCAACTTCTCTTTTAACTGTATTTGTTGGAAAATTATAAAAAAGACTTTTCCCTATTCTGTAGTTTATTTATTACTTATTTATACTAGGGTAAACTTATGCATAGAAGGGCACATTTAAGTATTGAATCAAAATTCATAAAAGATATGATTCTTATGACTATCCATGCACCAAATAATATAACAATGATTTATGAAGCAAAACCTACTAGAGATGCAAACAACAGCTACAGATAGAATAATTTAGTAGATCATTGTCAGTATAAAACAAATAAAGTAGATAAAAATAAAAATTGAGTGGGGGGGTGGGGCAAGATGGCCAAATAGAAATCTCCAGCAATCATACTTCCACATAAACACTAAATTCAACAACTATCCATTCAGAAGAACCAAAAATCCTGTAAGCAATAATGATACTTGATTTTAACATTATAGCAAAGAACGAAGCACTAATGGGGACAGAAAAGTGATCTTGCACTGCCTATGCCACCCCTTCTCCACTCCCCCAGAAGTAGTGAGCCAGCACCTAGGGGAGAGAGAATCTGTGTGCCTATGGAAAGACAAGGATAGTGATTATGGAGTTTTTCATTAAAACTCAGTATCTCCCTGGCAAAGGGAACACAGCACAGGACATAATTCTGTTGGTGCCCACAGAAGGAGCATTTTGACCAGCCTGTCCAGAGGGAAATCCTCCATCCCCAAACCCAAATTCTGGCCAGCCCTACCAATGGTTGACAAAAAGAAGCTCCAGGCCAAGATTAAATTACTAAGGCAGTTGGGCCACAAAGGCTATGGTCCTTGTATGATTACTGTGGTTGTGCTGACACAGAGTCAGTAAACTTGGGTTGTACATAACCTAGCAAGACATGGGCAGCTGCAGCCAGATCACTGCCTTATCACCCCTCCCCCAACCATAGATAATGTGGCTTGGGGAGTCTTCTTTCACCTAGTGAAAGAACTCAGAGGCAGAGGACATTATTTAACAAATCAGTTATCAGCTCAGCCACAATGAGACAAAGTACCAAGGAGACTCCTAAAGCCCTCAAGTCCAGACTTTAGTTCCTGGATGTCATTTACAGACCCACCCTGAGTCAGAAGGAAATATGTGACCCTGAAGGGAAAAGTTTAATACTAGCAGAATTTAGGACTGCTAACTAAAGGCCCCTGGGTTTCGAGTAAACCTCAGAGAGAGCCAGCAAGGCTAGGCTTTTGGTGAGACTAAGATAGCTTCAGAAATGATGTGGTGCTGGTGGCCATGAGGGAATGCTCATGTGACTCCTTTCAGCAGCCCAGCACAGAGAGTGAAGGAAGACAGAGACTTTGCCTAGTAAGCCAGAGAATTCTCTAGTATCTTACCTAAGTCTACCAAGGTGGCCCCATCAGGAATCTGCAAAAGTCACCCACATTTGTGGGTGGTTCAGAGCACCCCACTGCTGACCTGGCTGTAATGATCAAAGACTTAGAGCACAGCCCTCAATTCTTTTTAAATATCTGGAAGGCCTTTTCATGAAAGATGTGTTCTAACAAGCCAAGAATATGAAGATTAAAATCAATACCTAAGTCTTCAATGCCCAGACATCAGTGAACATACATAGGCATGAAGAACATAAGGAAACCATGACCTTACCAAATGAAATAAATAAAATACCAGTGGCCAATCCTGGAGTGATGGATATAAGTGACCTTTCAAACAAAGAATTCAAAATAACTATTCTGAAGAAGCTGAGTGAACTTCAAGAGGAGACAGAGAAGGAACTCAGAAGCCCATAAGAGAAATTTAACAGAGATTGAATATTGAATATTGAAAAAAATAGGCAGAAATTCTAGAGCTTAAGAATTCAATTGACAAACAGAAATGCATCAGTCTCTCAATAGCAGAAATGACCAAGGAGAAGAAAGAATTAATGAGGCTGAAGACAGACTGTTTGAAAATACATAGTCAGAAGGGGGGGAGGAATAAAACACACCCACAAGAGCTAGAAAATAACCTCTAAAAAACCAAATGTAAGAGTTATTGACTTTAAAGAGGAGGTGGAGAGATAGATTGGGTAAAATATTACTCAATGAAATAATATCAGAGAACTTTCCAAACCTAGACAAAGTTATTAGTAGTCAAGTACAAGATGGTCATAGAATACCAAGTAGACTTAACCCAAATAAGACTACCTTAAGGAATTTAATAATCGAGTTCCCAAAGGT
This sequence comes from Perodicticus potto, assembly GCA_963574655.1. Taxonomy (NCBI): domain Eukaryota; kingdom Metazoa; phylum Chordata; class Mammalia; order Primates; family Lorisidae; genus Perodicticus; species Perodicticus potto. The sequence continues at coordinate 34,031 of CAUYRH010126278.1, forward strand.
CATGTACAAAGAAAAGGCCCTCCAGGCAGCAAGAACACACACACACAGAAACTCTAAAGTGTCTGGCAGCAGACTGCTCAGTGGAAGCCTTGTAGTACAGGAGAAAATGTCATGACATATTCAAGTGCTGAAGGAGAAAACATTAACCCCAGAATATTACATCTTGTAAAAATATCCTCCAAACATGAAGAAATAAAACCTTTTGGTTCGGCGCCCGTAGCTCAGTAAGTAGGGCGCCAGCTGCATACCCTGAGGCTGGCAGGTTTGAGCCTGGCCTGGGCCTGCTAAATAACAATGACAACTGCAACCAAAAAATAGCCTGGTGTTGTGGCAGAGGCGGAGGCAAGAGAATTGCTTAAGCCCAAGAGTTTGAAGTTGCTGTGAGCTGTGACGTCATTGCACTCTACCAAGGGTGGCATAGAGACTCTGTCTCAAAAAAAGAAAAAGAAAGAAAGAAAGAAAGAATTCCCAAGACAAAAACTGAGGGACTTCATCACATCAGACCTGTCCTGTAAGAAATGCTAAAAGGAGTTGTTCAATCTGACAAAAAAGACTAATGAACATTATGAAGTCATCTGAAGGTGTACAACCCACTGGTAACAATAAGAACACAAATACAAAACACTCTACTGCTATAAGTGTGGTTTATAAACCACTTGTACCATCAGTAGAAAGACTAAAATACAAACCTAACCAAAATGACAACAACTTTTTGAGAGATAGATTGCATTAAAAAGTATGGATGAAAACAACAAAAAGTTAAAAGTGGAGAAGATGAAGTTAAAGGGTAGAATTTCGGTTAGATTTCCCCTCGTTTATCTGTTTACAAGCAGAGTTGCATTTGTTTAAAATAATTGATTATATAATATTTTTACGAAGCCACATGGTAACCTCAAATCAAAAAACTTACAACAGGTACACAGAAAATAAAAAGTAAGAAATGAAAACATGCTGCCAGAGAAAATCAATATGAACAAAGGAAGACAAAAAAAGAACACAAAACAACAAGAAAACAAATAGCAATAAGGCAGTAGTAAGTCCTTACCTATAAATAATAACACTAAATGTGAATGGATTATTAAATTCTCCAATCAAAAGACAAAAGACAGAGAGTGGTTGAGTGGATAAGGAAACAAGAGCAATTATATTAATATGTTGTCTATAAGAAAACCACTTCACCTACACAGGTGCACATAGACTGAAAATTAAGGGATGGGAAAAGATATTCTATGCAAATGGAAACCATAAACGAGTAGGAACAGCCATACTTCTGTCATGTAAAATAGATATTAAGACAAAAACTATAAAAAGAGACAAAGAAGGTAATTATATAAGGATAAAGGGGTCAATTCAGAAAGAGGATGTAACAATTCTAAATATATATGCACACAACACTGTACCAAATATTATCAAAGTATATATATAAAGCAAACATTATCAGAGCAAAATAATGTGGTAGATGTCCATGCAATAATCAGTGGAGACCTCAACACTCGACTTTCAGCATTGGACAGCTCATCCACACAGAAACATTGGATTCATCTGCACAATAGATCAAAGGTACATAATAGATATTCACAGAACATTTTATCTGATGGCTAAAGAACAAATGTCCTTCTCCTCAGCTCATGGACCATTCTCAAGTACAGACCACACGTTAGGCCACAAAACAAGTCTCAAGAAAAAATTAAAAATTTAAAATCATACAAAGTATTTTCTCTATAATAAAACTAGAAATTAAAAACAAGAGGAACACTGGAAACTATAAAAACACATGGAAATTAAACAACATGCTCCTAAATGACCAGTCGATCAGTGAAAATGAAAGCACAACATATCAAAACCTATGTAATACAGCAACAACACCAATAAGACGAAAACTTATACCAATAAGTGCCAACACCTGAAAAGTAGAAAAGCTTCAAATAAACAACCTAATGATGAATCTCAAAGAACTCGAAAAAGAAAAGCAATCAAGCTGAAAATTAGTAGAAGAAATGTCAGTAATAAAGATCAGAACAGGAATAGATGAGATTGAAACAAAAAATACAAAACATTAGTGAAACAAAAAGTTCATTCTATTACAACTAAATGAAATCTACACACTTTTAGCCAAACTAAGAAAAAGAGATAGACCCAAATAAATGAAACCAAAGTAGAAAAAGAAAGCATTATAACTAATACTGCAGAAATCCAAGGGATAATTAGAGACCACTATGAGCAACTATATGTCAAAAGACTAGAAAACCTAAAAGAAACGAATAAATTCCTAGCCACATGCAATGTACCAAAATTGAACCAGGAAGAAATCCAAAACCTGTATAAACCAGTAACAAGTAACATTATAGAAGCAATATGAAAAAGTCTTCCAACAAAGAGCAGCCTAGGACCTATGTCTTCATTGGTGAATTCTACCAATTATTTAAAGAAGGACCAATACCAATCCTACTTAAACTATTCCAAAATAGCCAGGCAGAGACCATACTCCCAAACTCATTCTACAAGGCCTGTATAACCCTGATACCAAAACCAAAGACATGATTTTAAAAAAGAAAGAAAATTATAGGTCAATATCTCTGATGAACATAGATGCAAAAATCTTGAACAAAATATGAGTGAACAAAATTCAACATCACATAATTATTCCTTGTGATCAAGTGGGATCCAGCCCAAGGTTGCAAGGATAGTTCAACATACACAAGTAATAATGATACATCATAGCAATAGAACAAAGGACCAAGACGATATGCTCATTTCAACTGAAGCTGAAAAGCATTTTAAAATATTCAACAACGCTTCATGATTAAAAAAACTCTTCGAAACTGTGCATAGAGGAACTTAACACAATGAAAGCCACAGATGATAGACTCATAGCTAGTATCATATTGAATGGGGAAAAAGTGGAAGCCTTTCCTCTAGGATCTGGAACCAGATAAGGATGCCCACTTTCACCACTAATATTCAACATAGTACTACATCTACCTGTAGCAATCAGATGAGAGAAATAAATAAGAAAATAAAGGAATGCAAAAGAAGTCAAATTATCATAGCTCATAAATGATATAATCTTATCATCATAAGACTTCACTCAAAAATTATTAGAACTGATAAACAAATGCAGTAAAGTTGCAAGATAGTAAATCATTGTATGAATTACTATCATAACATTTAGTAGCATTTCTATATGCCAACAGTAAACAATCTGAAAAATAAAACAAGAAAGTAATCCCATTTATGGTAGCTACAAATAAAATAGGTTAGAATAAGGAATAAAGTTAACCAAAGAAGTAAACAAACTCTATCATAAAAAACTATAAAACACTGATGAAAAAAATTAATGAAGATGCAAAAAATGGAATGACTATCCCATGCTCATGCATTGGAAGAGTCAATATTGTTAAAATGTCCATATTACCCAAAGCAATCTATAGATTCAATACAACCCCCAACATAATACCAATTACATTCTTCACAGAAATAGAAAATAATAATCCTAAAATTTATATAAAATCACAAAAGACCCAGAATAGCTAAAACTACCCTGAGAAAAAAGGAACAGAACTGGAGGAAATCACATTATCTGACTTCACATTATACTACAGAGCTATAGTAACCAAAGCAGCACAGTACTGGCATAAAAACTGACATACAGACCAATGGAACAGAATAGAGAACCCAGAAATAAATCCACACATCTATATTTAACTTATCATTGACAAAGATACCAAGAACATATAGTGGCGAAATGATAGTCTTCTGGGAAAATTGGATATCCATTTGCACTAAGAATAAAAGTACACACTTAACTTGCCATATGCTAAAATAAAATCAGAAAGAGTTAAAGACTTTAAGACCTGAAAACATGAAGCTACCAAAATAAAATATTGGGAAATGCTTTAAGACATTGATCACTGCAAGGACTTCTTGAGGAATACTCCCAAAGCATATGCAAAATTGGACAAATGGAATCATATCAAGCTTAGAAGCTTCTGCACAGCAAAGGAAACAATCAGCAAAGCGAAGAGACAACTCTTAGAATGGAAGAAAATATTTACAAACTACTTGAAAGGTGTAAGCTGAGGCACCCAGAGATGAGACCGGCCAGGAGAAGTTTAGGTCAGATTTACTGAAAAGGGAGGACAACCCTCCTGGACAGGACAAAGATGGCATCTGTGCCCAGGGGCAGTTAGAGACCCCTTTTTATATGTGGCCCTCCGGGGGTGGGCAAATTCCACAGCTTGCCTGGAATGCTTTGGTGGATTAGGGTCCATTGGAGCAAACGTTTAGAGGATGGGGCTAACTAAGTCCTTCATGTTCTTTGTTTTGGTAGGACAGAAGGAGGATAGGAGGAGAGAAGAAGGGTTCATATAGGGATATTTGTCAGCCCCCCCAACACTAATCACTTCAAAGGTATTAAAAACTAGAATATATATAGAGCTCCAACATCTCAATAGGAAAAAATTTAAATAATCTCATTTAAACACGGGCAAAGAATCTGAATAGACATTTCTCAAGAGAAGACATAAACATGGTCAACAAGTATATGAAAAAAAGTTCAACATCATTAGTCACCAGAGAAATGCAAATCAAAACTATAATGATATATCACCTCACCACAGGTAAAATGGGTTTTATCAAAAAAGACAGGCAGTAACACATGCTGGCAAGGATGTGGAAAAAGGATAGCCCTTGTACATTGTTGGCGGGAATGTAAATTAGGTCAACCACTATGAAGAACAACAGTATGGAGGTTCCTCCAAAAACTAAAATTACAAATACCATATGACCCAGAAACCCCACTTCTGGATGTATATATAAAGGAAAGGGAATCAGTAAATCAAAATCCCCTGCTCATTGCAGCACTGTTCATAATAGCCAAGATATGGAATCATCCTAAGTTTTCATCAGTGGACGAATGGATAAAGAAATCGTGGCATACATACAAGATGGGATATTATAGACCCACAAAAAAACTGATGCAATCCTTCCATTCTCAACAACATGGATAGAAATGAAGAATACTATGTCAAGTAAACTAAGCAAAGCACAAAAAGACAAATCTCACACGTTCTCACTAATTTGTGGGAGCTCAATATTGAACACAATCGATTTCATGGACACAGTAGAATGATGGTTTCCTGAGGCTGGGAAAAACAACCCTTTGGAGGAGAATTTGGCAACATTTAACAAAATCTAAACATGCATTTACTATTTGACCCAGTCATCTCATAGGTAGTAATTTACCTTAAAGGTAAATTAAAGCTCCAGCACAATGAACATATACATCTTCATGGCTAGTTATTTTGGCCTTGTAATTTAAAAATATTAAAAACACAAAAATAATTTTACAAGAAGTGTGATTGAATAAACTATAATATGTCCATGTGGGTTCTACATAGCTGTAAAAAATGAGAAATTCCTCCATGTGGTCTGATTTTTATATATGTTGGTAAGTACAAAAATCCTAGTTATATAAGGAAACGGAATAAATGTGTGGACGTATTTGGGGAAAGAGGGAATACTTGTCATTGGAATGTTTTAAGATATAGTATTTTAGCTATTCCTTACTGAGCTGAATCCATACGTGTTCTATCCATCCAGAGCTATTCAGCCAGCTTTGAGTGTCTGCGGGTACTGAGCTCAGAATCTACCTCCTCTGGACAGATACTCCCAAGGGAGCGGTCTTAATCTTTCACTGCATCTCAGTAGCCTATCTGGAAATTAAGAAATTGAAGGAGACCCAGAGTGGATCTCATTCATGATCAAGGGGAAGGAAATCCTCAATTTATCTCTTAACTTTATGTTCACCCAGCGTCTACAGATAAGAAAAATCTATGAAGTGTTATGTTGAAAATTTCAACAGGATTCATTAATCAATTCAAAAGAAATATTTACTGAGCACGAACTCCATGTCAATCACCATCCTACTGCCTACAAGATATAACCCAACAAAACAAATTCCCTGTACTCATGAGGCTTATCATCCCACAGCATGGGTTTATCTACATATATACTTCTGCCTATATCCGTGTCTAATCTATATCTACATCTACATCTACATGAATGACAACATGCATTAGATTGGTTTGGATGCCATAAGAAAGTATCATAGACTGAGTAGCTTAAATACCAGTAATTTCCTTTCTCACAGTTCTGGAGACCAGAAATCTAAGATGAAGGTGTCACAGGATTGGTTTCCTCTGCAGCTTCTCTCCGTAGCTTGCAGATGGGATAGTTGCCTTCTTGATGTCTTCTCAATGGCCTTTTTTCTGTGTATGTGCTTTCTTAGTGTCGGTCTCTCTCTCTGTCCTCATCTCCTCTCCAGTATAAGGACACTGATCAGATCCTATTAAGGCTCATTCCAACAGCCTTTTATTTTTTTAAACTTAATTTTCTATTTAAAGGTCTTGTTGCCAAATACAGTCATATTCAAAGGCACTGGCCTTAGAACTTTAACATATTAATTATATAAGGGACATAATTCCGCCCATTAACACAATCAGAGGTGAGCTACAATTTAAAAGAGGACATTACAACATCCCCCACTTAACTTGTTACAGACATATAATATTAATGCACAATTTCTCAATAAATTTCTAAAACTTCTCTTTTCATTTGTAACCTATGGGGAAACTATCTTCTTCAATAGCTATGGTATTTTAATTTAATAATATCTTAATTAGTCAACTCTACCTGAAGAAATTAACGTGGTTATAAACAACTGTTAGAATTTTCCAAAATGGGAAATATTTTTAAGTGTTTTGTGGTTTTATCAGTGGAAAATATTGAATGCAAGAAACAGATTGACTTGGCCAAGAGTATCTTAAATAATAATAACTATTTTTGTCTGTAACATGAAGCCTGGATATAGAAATTGCAGGGCCAGACCAGCAGCTCTTTCTTTTCTTTTCTTTCTTTCTTTTTTTTTTTTTTTTGTAGAGACAGAGTCTCAACTTTATCGCCCTCAGTAGAGTGCCGTAGCATCACACAGCTCACAGCAGCCTCCAACTCCTGGGCTTAGGCGATTGTCTTGCCTCAGCCTCCTGAGTAGCTAGGACTACAGGCGCCTACCACAATGCCCAGCTATTCTTTTGTTGCAGTTTGACCGGGGCTGGGTTTGAACCCGCCACCCTCAGTATATGGGGCCGGTGCCCTACTCACTGAGCCACAGGTGCCGCCCACCAGCAGCTCTTTCTAATTTACCATCTTTTGCATGTGTGCCTTCAGCCTCATGCTTGTTGCCTCACAGCTTGCAAGGTGGCTATTGTACTTCCACTCTCATGTCAAATTATAGTATGCACAAAAAGGAGAGAAAAGAAATGAGACATGAATAGGGACTTTGGCTGTGTAAAAGAAGGAAATGATTTTCCTGAAATCAGAAGACTTTCCCTAAAAGGGGTATTGCCTGTATAAAAGAAGAAAATACTTTTCCTGAAATCAGCCAACTTTCCTTATGTCTCACTGGCTCCAATTGTATCACGAAGTAACTTCTCACCTCAAGAAATTTGGGGAAAGCAAGGAATTATTTTCAGCTGTGCACATTTATGCTCTGGGTCCATCCAAAACAAAGATGTTGTGTCTCCAAGAAAGCAGGAAAGACAGCAAATTAAAGAGGCACCTAGCAGTGCCTGGCACAGCTGTGGGATTGCTGACATGGAGCTCACCATCTTGTGAATAGCCTTCTTGTATTTGTGGACTGTCCCACAATTGGAATCCAATCTATTTAAAGTGGAACCCAAAACTCACTTTTCTAGTATCTCTTGCATCTAAGACAGAGACATGTGACCTAGAATTTATAATTGATGTACCTGTGTGAGACTTCAGATCAGACAATGAAAGAATGCCATCAAATCCGTGTTTGGTGAGTGAGAATGGAACCCAGATGTTTTGATTTTCAGGAGCATTAAGAATGGGGCAAACTCACTGTTATGAACTGTGGTGTCTGTTCCCAGTGGTGGCACACTGGGATCACTGCTGAAATGATGGCACGGTGTGGCTCATTTCTTGCTGCAGAGCTGCAAGATTGGCTCTTTGGCTCACTCACTAACATATGCCGTAAAGTATTTAATATAATTTAAAATATTAAGTTTTTGTTTAAATTACATAGAATGAGTTTGTTTACAACTAGAAATACCAATACAAAAATCAACGCTAGGAGAATTAATCCTAAACAAAAGAATTTCCTGGACTGAAGCTGTCTTCCATCACATTCTCTAGCACAGATTTTTGTTTCTTTCCTTCTTGGCTGGAATCTGAATTAGTAAAATATTACACACACACGTTTGTTAACTATTTCCCCTTTAGGTTGTGAGTGCATATGGGCAGAGATCTTATCTCTCTTATTCTTCATTTGCTTTCTAGACTCCAGCGTAGTCCCTGGTATAGACTCAATAAATATTTGTAGAGGTAATGAGTGAGGAAGGAACCTCTTCTTCCTTTGATACTAGAGAAAAGAAATATGAAAGGGAAAAAACTTAGATACATTTGAGGTGAAGTGGTGAGACATTAAAGAACTTTTACAGGAAATTTTAAAAGGTATTCCTTTTTTTATTCTCTAGAAATTAGAATACATAAAACAAAACTGAACTTTCTTTTCACGATTTGGGATTATCTGTACAAGCATCAGTTATGCTATGCCTTTGTAAGACTAGAATAGGACGGAAACGCCACATCCCTGAACACTGGTGTTTCCATTAGGTATCCCGCCTACTTTCATTTTTCTTCCTTAGTTTTTGCCCCACTAAATTCATTACCACTTTTTGTATTTTTTGTATTTTGAGAAAGTTTTATGTTCTATTGGGAAGAAAATGAATTTTGGATTTAGACAAATCTGTGAATTCTAGCTGCACTCTTTATGACTGATCTGATGTTGAGAAGTTGTTTAAGCACTGAGCTTCAGTTTCCTCTTTGATAAAATAAAAATACTAATAAGAACCAAGCAAAAATGTTGAAAAGATAAAAAAAAAATGTGTATAAGGTTGTGGTGTATAATAGGTCTCAATAAACAGCAACTGTTTGAAGAAACCAAATCTTATTCATTTTAGACCCCTTGGCATTTAGCACATTTCTTTGCTTCATTAGGTATGTAGGAGGTGTTCGATGAATTAGATTTCCTTTGCTGTCAATGAAATGTTTTCCTTTTATTTTTTTTTTTACAACTTCTTTCTTGACGATGTTACTATCACTTCTTGAAATCATGAAATCATGACTCTCCCTTTTCCTTCTCTCTTGTTTCGTTTCTGATTTTCTCTCTCCATTTATAGCCATGTATTCACTGGACTATTATGATAAAATTTGATTTGTATATTAATATCATGAGGCAGAACTTTCCCTAGATAAAAAATTATGCAGATATTTTTTTCTCCTCTACCTTCTCCAAATGTCCTTTTGGTTTTGTTTGTTTGGTATTGCTCCTCAAGAAAGAGACTTTTTTAGTTCTTTTTGTCTTCATGGTTTGGGAGGTCAGTTGAGGGTACTTAATTTAATTATGCCTTGCTAATTGAATAGAACATGTAAAATGCAGTCTCTCCTGATTTCCTATTGAAATACCTCCTAGAAAAATAAAACAAAACTAAAAACAATGAAAATAAGGATTGTCAGCCAACCTTTTGCCAGAATCTTGGAGGACTTTCTACTTCTTAAATGTTATGAAACATCATTGTACCTTGCTATCAAAGGCTGACCCACAGTAAATAAGGCAATTCTGAATGTCCAAATGTAGATAGGAATACCATTTTTTTAATGCTCATTGTCTTTTCAATCATGTTTTTGTAGGTTAGTCAAGGAAGAAGAGTTTATTATTATTGGTTGGCAGAGTACCAGTGCTAACAAATGCCCTGATTTTCCAGGAAAAACTCCTATATAACTTCATCATTGAGCTCAATAGATAAGTCCATAGGTTTTATAGACACAAGGAGCTCCTCACAGAGCTTCAGAAGCCTGGAGTTCTGGAACTGGCTTCTCTGAGACTCAGCCCAGGCACGTCAGAGGTAAGAGGTTATTGCAGCTTTAATTTTGACCTTGGACTGATAAACATCATAGTTTGGGAATAACTTACTTAAGGAAAAGTTATCTTTTTGGCACTTATCAGGTAGACATGTGTTTGTTTATTTGTTTATTTATTTTTAGACAGAATCTCACTTTGTCTCCCTCAGTAGAGTACCATGGTGTCATAGCTCACAGCAACCTCAAACTCTTGGTCTCAAGTGATCCTCCTGCCTTAGCTGGGACTACAGGTGCCCACTATCATACCTGGCTAGTTTTGTTTTAGAGATGGGATCTCACTCTTTCTCAGGCTGTTCTTGAACTCCTGAGCTCAGGCAATCCACCCACCTCAGCCTCTAAGAGTGCTAGAATTAAATCTACTTTCCAGGGAAGCCAACATATAGAAACCTAAAACTGTAGAATTTTATGCAATTAATAAGAATATCCAAGCCATGGATATAATCTTTTAGAGAAAGCAAGCAAAAAGAAAGTACGGGAAACTTATGTGAGCAAACGACGTCCACACAAGTTCTTAAGTGGAAATTAAAAGTCTTTATTCAAAGGAGAAATCAAAGTCCTGTTCTTCCACTCCTTTTTCCTTGCAGGTGTATATAATGAGACGTCAGGGATGGTTCTTATATGATGGTATTATCTCCCTACCTATCATGGTTCTAACAAGAGGCTTTTTGCTAGGTTTCAAGGTCTCCAAGTAGATAGGACTGTCCTGGCTATTGCATTCTCATGAATAGTGTGCAGCATCCCTATTTCTTCACATTGTCACTAATACATTGAGTCAAAGAAGAAAACCAAAGGGAAATTAGAAAACACCTTGAGACAAAGGAAAATATGTAAAACATACTATAAGCCTATAGGATGCATCAAACACATATAAGAGGGAAACTCATAGTGACAAATGTATATGTCAAAAAAACAAGAACAATCTCAAATAAACAACCTAATTGTACGCCTCAAGGAGCTAGAAGAAAAAGTCTTAACTTTAAAAGAAGTTAGGAATTTTAATTATTGGATGGATATATTCATTATTAGACTGAGACAGTTTGGAGATCTTCTGGAAGCAAGTAATAGGCTATTGAAAAAGCTTATAAACTAACCACCAGAACAGCATGGCTTCCACATCCAAAAAAGCACCTGTTCTGCTGGAGGATGACTTCCGATCTGCTTATCTGGGGTCTGTATTGATTTGTGAGTCACTAAAAATATTTCTATATAACCTTAGTTTTAGTCTTGCCTCTAGATATTTGAGGACTAAAACAAGAAAGAAAAAAAGAAAAAGCTTAGGACTTATCATGGTATTGAGGTATTTGACATCATCTTATGAATTGGAAGAATATATGGAGAAACAAAATTATTCCTCTTAAGCTAAGAAAAAATTAAGGTAGTATCAAAATCTTAAAACAAGTATCCTTAAAATGATCTATATTATAATTTTTAATTTTTCTTACACTTGAAATCAGAGAGCCTGGCTAGAGATCTAGAATTGACACCCACTAACTAAGTTAAAGTTGCTAAACTGTTAGGTAGTTAGTTAGAAACGGCTCCTTTGGGAAGGAGGATAAGGCCTCCATCTTGGCTCTGCCCACCTTAATTTTGTCCCAAGGGATTACTCACACCTGGGGTGGAGGGAACATCCTACCAATCCACCAATCAGAACTTAGTGTGCCAACTGGAAAAGGACAGGGAAGACTCTCTAGCCTAGCAACAGGTACAATAGTCTTGAAGGTGACTTAGAAACACATTAAGGCTAATTATCATGTCATCAACTTAAATCTGTATTGTGGTCCACACCCCCAATGGGCTCTCAGAGAGGCTCGTGGGAGGTCCACATGCACTGTAAGGCTCTGGTTCCAAGGTGACCTCTGAACCATGAGGTGGGCCTGACCTAGGTGATATAAAAGAGAACCCCCAGCCATAAACTTTGCCTCTTCACCTACTTGGTGTGGCAATGGAGATACGTTTGCTATCTATGGCAAACGTGTCTTGCTTTGTAAACTTTCTTACTCTGTAAATGTATCTTTCTCTCAGTAAACTTTGCTTCACACTTACCTTACTGTGGGGTGTCTGGTCATTTTTTTGACCAAGAGTGCTCCAAGAACTGAGGAACCAGGCAGCTGCCTGAAACCCAACAAAACCTCAGTCTTTTTACTATAAAATGAGAGTATTAATGCTATATTCTTTACTGTGTTTTAAAGTGAACTAAATAACTTACTACCCACAGGTTATGTAGCATAATGTTTGAACAAATGTTATCTATTATTATTTAATAATTGCTTTGTAAGCGATAATAATCAGGCAATGAGGCCATATTTCTTCTGCTTGTTATAAACTTCTAGAGAAGAAATATATAAAAATGATAGAAGAAAAAGGAGTTAGGAAAGTAAAAGGTAAAAATTAGTTCACTTTACCAGTTTTAACTCACATTATCTGGGATCATATCAGACTTTAAGGGGAAACTACATATTATAAAGCACACACGAAACCAATTCCAATATTCTTTTAATCCACTAAATACATTTTCCTAAATATCCACTTAGCACTTACTTAACCTATACTTTGAGGAGCTATTCACCTATTTCTTTATTTAAGTTGTAATGTATGCAGCTATCTTATCTTACATGATGCTTCAGGATACGAAGCCTGATTTACTATTTCCTAATAGCAGGTTTCTCCTCTTGTTAGAATTTTCAGACCTTCCATTTAGTAAAAGCTGGATAAAATGTGACATCTTCCTAAAGCCTTACTCAAGTCCTTCAGGCAGAGGCAGTTGTCTCTTCTCTCGTGCTCCCCTAGAGAATATTTTATAACTATTCTCATTTCATTGTATTCTAAACATTTATCTACGTATTCCTTTCCTGCGTTAGACAGCAATCGCATCAGAAGTATAAAGTTTCAAATTTTCTTTTTACTTTATGTTTTGCAGAGACAGGATACATAAATATTAAATGAATGAATGAAAAGAAATAAATTTGATCCTTTGCTATGGAGAAAATAGAGACACATGGTATATGGAAAATATGCTAAGATATATAGCGATATATCAATGACGGCCTAGATCTACATATGCAGATAGATGATACAGAAGTACGGACATACAGCATTTAGTAAGAACTTTCTTACAGTCATGCCCGACCTCTGTGGTCACTTCCTATGGTGAGGTAAAGAAGGCTGAAACCAGTGACAATTCTTTTTGCTCCCAAGTCAATTCCCAGAAGTTTCTTTTGTCAATTGCTCCTGGCAGTGACTCCCAGCACAGGCTCCTGACAGCTGCTCCCATCTGTAAAGGCTCTTTTTTCAAGTGGCTCCCACTGCCAGTGAGTCTCATTGCTCACTGCAGCAAGCAGCGGTAGCTCTTCCTATTTGGAAAGACTCCTGCCTTTTTTATTCTTCCCTTGGAGCCTGGTCCCTGCACTCTTAGTACCATTTCTAGGGGAAAGATCAAAACAGGGTCCACACAGAAGCCTTTGAGCCATTACATAATAAACTCGCTCTTTTTTGTTTGTTTGTTTATTTGTTTTATTTTTTGAAACTTTGTAATCAGAAGTAACTTCAAATTTAACACCTTGCAAGAACAGTATAAAAACCTCTCTTATACACTACCTCATTCTTCATTGTAAATGTTTTACATTTCCTTTATCTGTGTATGTACATATTATTTTTTCCTTTATGAACCACGTGGGAGTAAGTTACAAACCTGATGTCCTTTTGCCCTAAATACATCATCTTAGGAGCAAAGACTTTCTCTAACACAACAGAATGATCCACACCATGGAATTTTAAAATGACTCGGTAATATTTTCCAATCTTTAGACCTTATTCAAATTTTGTTAGACATTCCAATAACATCTTTTATAGAAAAATAGAAAAAAGAAGAAGACATTCTAGACCCAGATCCAAACGAGGACATGTAATAAGTGGCATGTCTGCTGCTCTCCCTTAGTTTGGAACAGCCCCCCAGTCAGACTTTGTTCCTCAGGCTCTCATGCATGAAACATACAGGCCAGTTCAAATTGTTTTTCTACATCCTGTACTTACACAGCATCTTTCCATATCCTATACCCAGTAGCATTAAAGCCCAGCTCAAAATACATTTTTCCAAAGAGTTCCCTTTACATTAGAGATTACTGTTCACTGTAATAAACTTGCTGAGGATTTTTGTTTCACTGTTTTAACACTTAGGCTTCCAAGTGATTTTTTAAAACCAATCTTATTGGAGTATAATTTATACTCAGTTAACTGGACACATTTTAAGTATATAGCTCAATTACTTTCAACAAACATACATGCCCTTGTTACCACCACCACAAATAAAATATATAACAGAATAATTTCATCATCTCCAAGAGTTTCTGAATGGCATCCATTTCAGCCCCAGGAAACCACAGATCTGGCTTATGTTCGGATAGATTAGAATTGCCTATTGTAGGTCTTAAAATAAGTGGGATTGTACAGTTTGTACTCTCCTGTGTCTGGCAGCTTCTGTTGGGCATGTCTGTGAGACTTACCTATGTGTTGTACATATCAGGAGTTCCCGCATTTTTATTGCTGAGAAGTAGCCCATTTTATGGCACTGGGATTATTCTCAGCTGTTGGCTATCATGAACAGTGCTATTATAAACATTTATATATACACCTTAGCACAGATGCATACTTTGACTCCTCTAAGGTAAATTCCTAGCAGTGGAATTATTGGGTCATATGGTAAGTTGAGT
>CAUYRH010126279.1:0-12555 GCA_963574655.1 Perodicticus potto
GTACAGACTGCTTGAGAAATCTGGCTGCATATGCTTTGGTTTGGGGGACAGAAGAAAAGGCTGGACATTTAAAGTGCAATCACATTGGTAACAAATGGTCATCCCTTTCTTCTGACTCCTCCCCCAGCTGGTCATCCCCCACACCACGATAGGCTGCAGGCACACTTCGGGGTTTAGAACGGCACACAAAGTCACAACCATCCTGTAGGGAAAAAAAAGCAGAGGTAATGATAATCTGGAATATCTAACTTTAGGGGAAGGCAAAGTATATACAATCTAGGAATGTGCAGCAAGAGCTGGATAATGAAGAGAAAACTAAAAGATCCAAGGATTAGACTAAATTCAATCTTGGGGAAATAGGAGAAAAAGTTTGTTCTAATTAGGCCTTACCATCTCCCCATGCAGGCCCCTTAATAGTTAAATTAGATTCAGGAGAAGAAATCATCAATAGTGCTGATCTTCCAGCTATGTTGCTTACTACTATAATGACCAACTACATTGGTTTGCCAGGACCTGTCTGAAGGCACCCCTTAATCTGAGCAAGCCAGGATATTTGGTCACCCTACCTTGTATGCAGGTTACATACTTAACCAGTTGCCTGGTTACTTACTGCTACCAAGTTGCCAAGATCCTGCCAGAAGGCTAAGTGAGGAAACTGCTCCATTCCCTTGGCACCCACCACCAGTCTCTGGTATAGGAACCCTCCAATGATATAGACAGCTACCAGCGATGCAAACCTGTAGAGGAAGAAAGGCAGCTATACTTAAGAACTGAGAGAACAGTGAAAACTAGTTTTTTAAGCTATGTTCCATGGAAAAAAAAGGGTAGTGATGTTAAATGGAAAAGGTGGGGGTTAATGTTTTTACAAAACCATTTACAGGCCTGAGTGGCTCACAACTATAATCCTAGCATTCTCAGAGGCCAAGGAAGGTGGCTCAAGACCCAACCCCATCTCTACTAAAAATAGAAAAAACTATTCTTGGGCATGTCTAAAAACTAGCCATTGTGGCAGGAGCCTGTAGTCCCACCTACTTGGGGGGCTGAGGCAAGAGGATTGCTTGAGCCCAGGAGTTTGAGGTTGCTGTGAACTATGACACCATGGCACTCTACCCAGGGAAACAGCGTGAGACTGTCTAAAAAAAAAAAGGGGAACTTATTACAGCACTTTTACTGTGAACAAAGCAAAGGCTCAAAGTGACTGTGTGATTCTCTTATAGCCAAGAATAATCATCATTAGATACATGATTAAATTTCTCTAGAAGTTTTAATAATTTAATGGGATGGTTTAAAAATTGTCCAGTCCTCCAATAGGGGGAAAAAACCCCACCTCCAAAGGTAAATATTTATTGGAAACTAAACGCTGATTTTTTCAAAAACTTCGCAAAGTTGGTAGTGCTGGTAGCTCAGTGGGTAGGGCGCCAGCCACATATACCCATGCTGGAGGATTCGAACCGGCCCAGGCCAGCTAAACAACTGCAACAAAAAAATTAATGGTGTTGTAGCAGTCTATTGCCTCAGCCTCCCAAGTAGTTGGGACTGCTACTGGGAGGCTGAGGCAATAGAATCGCTTAAGCCCAAGAGTTTGAAGTTCCTGTGAGTTGTGACACCACAGCACTCTACTGAGGGCGATACAGTGAGACTCTTCTCAAAAACAAACAAACAAAAAAACTTTGCAAAGTCAAGATGTATTTTATAGTCAGAATTTTTGCACAAAGTCATCCTCTCTAATTACAGTATGTGCATTACATATACACGTATACAATGTACCATCAAATAGTTGCTGACCTCAAAAAGAGGAGGGCCAGGTGCGGTGGCTCACACCTGTAATCCTAGCACTCTGACTGCCTGAGCTCTGGAGTTCCAGACCCGCTGAGCAAAAGCCAGACCCTGTCTCTATAAAATAGCTGGGTGTTATAGTGGGCGTCTATAGTCCCAGCTACTTGGGAGGCTGAAACAAGAGGATCGCCTAGGCCGAGAGTTTGAAGTTGCTGTGAACTATGACACCATGGTGCTCTACCCAGGGTGACAGACAGTCTGTCTCAAAAAAAAAAAAAGGCCTATAATGATAAAGGGAAAAAAAAAAAAAGGGTACTTACGTGACAAGTAGGATAGAACCCACACTGAGATGGGAGATCTCTGGAGAACAGGCCAGGCTGCTATCCATCTCAAAGAGGTAGAAACAATCTTGGACTTTGCCTCGCTCCTCAGACACAGGGTTAAAATTGTCCTGATGATGAGAAGACAGAATACAACACTTATGTAGTCAAGTATTTTTCTTTTGATTCTTATCTAACAAAAGAAAAACCAAAAAAAAAAAAAAAAAATTGACTCCTCTTGGTTCAGTAGCCTATTTTCCATGAAGATGGGCGTCTGACACAGGAAAAAACTAAGCCCTAGTTTTCTCATGTCCATCCCAATGTATCATCCCCTCTGGATAGTCTCTCCCACCGCAGGTCAGTCCTTTCAATCTCCTCTCTGGGCTCATATACCCCAGGGTGCCTCACCGCTAGGGTGTGTCGACTGCAGGAGATCATCACCACTGCACGACGCTGCTCCTTGCCACAGTGGTTGTCATATTCATCACCCCCTTTATAGATCAGCATGATCCAATTACCTGAGGAGGGACAAGGAAGATGGAGCTATGGGGGAAAAGCAGAGGTAGATCTTGGTAGTATGGCAAAGGGAAACTAAGGAATTCAGTGAAGTTGGTTATAACAACTCATCAGTATGAGCTCTACATACCAGAAATGTCAAACTTCCTTCTTTTTTTTCTACGCCCTTGGTAGAGTGCCGTGGCATCACACAGCTCACAGCAATCTCCAACTCCTGGGCCCAGGCAATTCTCTTGCCTCAGCCTCCCGAGCAGCTGGGACTACAGGCGCCGGCCACAACACCCAGCTATTTTTTGGTTGTAGTTGTTATTGTTGTTTGGTAGGCCCAGGCTGGATTCCAACCTGCCAGCTCTGGTGTATGTAGCTGGTGTCTTAGCCACTTGAGCTACAGGTGCTGAGCTGGTAAAATGATTTTTCAAAGTCACAGGCCTGGGAAATAGAATGAGGTGGGTCCAGAACTCTGTTATACAACCCTATCTCCAAACTCTCCAAACTCTTTTATGTTATTTTTTTTTTTTGCTTTTATTTTCAGCTGGCTTTTACTTTTCTTAGTTTCCTTGTTTTTTTTTTTTTTCATTGTCCTTCCTTGTAACGATGTGCGGGCCGTTTGCCTCCCAAGTAGCTGGGATTATAGGCGCTCGCCACAATGCCTGGCGGTGTTCTTTCCTGGTGGTAGAGATGGGGTCTTTTCTCTGGCTCACTCATGCTTATGCTGGTCTCGAACTGTGAGCACTGGAAATCCACCCGCCTCGGCCTCCCACAGCGCTGGGATTATAGACGTGAACCACCACGCCCGGCCTATGTTATTTTTTTATTCTATCAATAGTATTAAGAGAAATAGTTGAAAAATTTAGTTATTTTTCTTTCTTTGTTTCTTTTTTTTTTTTTAGAGACAGAGTCTCACTTTGTCACCCTTGGCAGAGTGCTGTGGTGTCACAGTTCACAGCAACTTCTAGCTCTTGGGTTTAGGCGATTCTCTTGCTTCAGCCTCCCGAGTAGCTGGGACCACAGGTGCCCGCCACAACACCTGGATATTTTTTGTTGCAGTTTGGGTGGGGCCACGTTTGAACCTGCCACCCTCGGTATATGGGGCTGGAGCCCTAACCACTGAGTCACAGGTGCTGCCCAGAATAATTTAGTTATTTATTTGTTATAGGAGGATGCTTACATAGTCCTTTCAAACAGTATGATTATATGACTTTTGAGAAATACCACAATACAGTACAAGTTGGTAGGAAAATTTTTGTAGAGTATTACCAAAAAGCTTGATCTCTTAAAATTTAACTGGGAAATGCTGACTAATTTGATGAGAAATGGTGGTAGTTGTTATTTTTAACCCTAGGGTAGAAATCATCAAGTCTTGGGCAAATAAAGGGACTTTAGGCTACAGAATTCTGGCTAGATTCCTTTGGTGTAAGTTTTTCACAAACGTTAAGCTCATAATGTCCTGAGCTGTGGCTCCAGAGGAGCTGTGGCACTAGGCATCCTGTGGTTTAGTATCAGGGGAGCCAAACCACCCATGACATTCTAAGAGCCGGGGAAAGGCCAAGCCATATAGGAATGGCAAAGGGAATGACTTGGGATTAATTCATCAACATGAGAAGTCTTACTTCCATTGAAAATGTGAGTCTCGTTGAGTCTCCCAACCACTGTCTCCTTCCCATTACTTTTGTTGATCTGTACCAGGCCTGCTCCAGAAGTGTGGTTGCCAGCTTCCCGGCATACCCTGAATATATACATGTATGTGTCAGAGCCCTGGCCCACAGTGCTTTCAAAGCTGTAAAGAGAAATGGGAAGAAAGAAGAAAGAAGAGAGTCATTTTCTACCTATCAGCCTCAGAAAGAACAATACCCCTTGACCTTTCTTTAAGAAAAAAAAGTATGCTCAATTTACAGAATATACGATATCGTAGTTAAATGTAATAGTATATAATAGTACTTGTTGATTTACAAGATATTCATCATCTAGACAGACATCCTTATGGTTGACAATGAATGACTTCAAATGTACCAACCAAGACAGCTAGATATTCTAGAAATTTTTTTCTTTTTTTGAGACACAGTCTCAAGTTGTCCCCTGGGGTTGAGTGCCGTGGTATCACAGCTCACAGCTACTGCAGACTCTTGGGTTTAAGTGATTCTCTTGCCTCAGCCTTCCAAGTATCTGGGACTACAGCTACCCGCCAATTTTTGTTATTGTTGTTGCAGTTGTCATTGTTGTTTTAGCAGGCACGGGTTAGGTTCGAACCTCTCATCTCTAGTGTATGTGGCTGGTGCCATACCCACTGAGCTATGGGCACTGCCTAGATATTTTTAGAATGCTTATTCTAGGGATGCTGAAGTGTTAAGCTACTATGTCTCCATGAATAATGGACTATGTTCATGGGATACTCCCTAGTGTCATTTCTTTCTTTTTTTTTTTTGAGACAGTCTCACTATGTCACCTATGGTAGAGTGCTGTGGCATCACAGCTCACAGCAAACTCAAACTCTTGGGCTTAACAGATCCTCTTGCCTCAGCCTGAGACTACAGGTACCTGCCACAATGCTCACAATGCTTTCTTTTTCTCTTTTCTTTAGTAGAGACAGGGTCTTACTGTTGTTCAGGCTGGTCTTGAACTTCTGAGCTCAGGCAATCCACCTGCCTTGGCTTCCCAGGTATGAGCCATCTTGCCCGGCCTCCCTTGTTTCTCAAAGTTATCACATTCAGATTTATATATCTGAAGATTCCTGATTCTTATGATTACATGTATAAGGTTAAACATGTTTATCTAATACTTCTATTATCCAAGTATATGCAGGTATCAATTCTGAACTTCTTTCTTTCTTTTTTTTGAGACAGAGCCTCAAGCTGTCACCCTGGATAGAGTGCGGTGGCATCACAGCTCACAGCAACCTCCACTTCCTGGGCTCAAGCGAGTCTCTTGCCTCTGCCTCCCAAGTAGCTGGGACTATAGGTGCCCGCCACAACGCCTGGCCATTTTTTTGGTTGCAGCCGTCATTGTTGTTTGGCGGGCTTGGGCTGGATTCGAACTCGCCAACTCAGGTGTACATGGCTGGCGCCTTAGCCTGTTGAGCCACAGGTGCCAAGCCTAATGCTTGAATTTCTACAAGCTGGTTTCTTTGATCCAGTCTTGGAAACAGCTATTCTTCTGTGAAATATAAGAAAATTGCACACTGCAAAGAAAAACTGTACTGACAATTTGCTCTATTTCACAAAAGAGAGCAAGGTATTATGGTTAATAATATTATAAATTATATTATGGTTAATATTACGGGTATTATGGTTAATAACACCAATATTGCTAAAGTCCAGATTAGAACTGTCTTCCAGAGGGGCTTATTTATTCAGTATTCCCTCCAGAGTAATACTGAAATAAAATCGGTAAGGGGAAAAGACTTTTTTATTGTGAGACCATATCTCTTTGTCACCCTGGGTAGAGTATTTACAGCAACCTCAAACTCTTGGGCTCAAGAGATCCTCTTGCCTCAGCCTTCACAGAAGCTGGCACTTCAGACATCCACTACCATACCCAGTTAATTTTTCTATTTTAGTAGAGATGGGGTCTGGCTCTTGCTCTGTCTGGTCTGGAACTCCTAACCACAAGCCATAACAGACTCTTCAATATACCACTTTCTAGAGCCCTGGTAAGGTTCTTTTCATTTACCTTTTGTTAAACAGTGGTTGCAGCCTCTTCACTAGAGCCAACTCTTTCTCTGACTCTTTACCTTTTTCTCCTACTAGGTCGCAAGTTTTTTCTTCTGCCTGCCAGGAGTCTTTCACTGCCACAGCCAGAAGTAGTAGCATTAGGAGTCCAATCCTCCAGTAGCTGTGGAAGGGGAACATCCTTTTGGGTTTGGGGGAGGGCAGGCAGGATCAGGTGAGAAGGGAAAGAGATAAAGCATATGAATGTATAGTAAATTAATGGCATTTTGATTGGGCAGAAAATACAAGATTCTTTGGCTATGCAACAAATGGTACATTTCAGTATCGCTGTAACATAAGCACCTGTAGCAGGGAACTAATTTATAAATTATTTTATATAATTTTAGGCAGGTCTAATGCATAGACAGGTCCTTCATAGACAAATTATAGGGGTAAAAAGAGGGAAAGGGGGAAAGAACCAAAAAATTAATGATGGCCTTGGTGGAGCCATCCTTGTCTCTTATATTATTTGGTGAAAAGTTAGGTTGAGATATGGCAATATTCCAAGTTTAATACTAGTTCACAAATATACCTTAAACAAGTGGCCTGTCCCAAGAAAACATTCAAATTACAATTTTAAAAGATACCTGATGAGGTCTAGTTAGAAGTTATTAAGTAAGGAACAAAATAGAGAAAGAAACTTGCATAATTTGAAGTGTAACTTTTCCTATCAATATTTAGGAACATCTTTGTTCATATTCCACAAGAATGCTGAGTAGAGAGAAACACCACTTAGCCATAGCACGTAAACTAATATTTGCCTATTTACCTATTTTAATGTTTCATCTTTTTTGAAAAATCATTCAGACATTTAAGTTATAGAAGACTAAGCCAAAATGAGTGGTTTGAAGAGTCTTTCAAAACCCAGCTTTTATAAGTCATAAACCTCATGGGTTTCTAGATAGTAAGTACAGTTGTCTTTCCGTACACCAAAATAATGATAACCCTTGGGAATCACAAACTCACTTTATTATTTAGTAAACTCAAATCACTTGCTGCTTGTACTGCTCTAAGAAAAGAAATGCATGGCTTTGCTTCTCAAACTTCTTTTTTCTAATCTACCTCCATCCTCATGATACACTTATTTACCTTTTCAAAAAAAATTCTTTCTGGTATCCAGTAACGTCCATTAATGATCCCTTGGGTCATTGCTACTTGTTTATTCCGTAACAGTGTCACTAATTTTTCTGTTACAAAGGTTTAACTCCTTGAAACTTTTCTTACTTATAATAAAATGCTACAAGTCTGGACTTTGTTTTGAAAACTCTTTCAAGTCCTCTAGTTCTTTTTCTTGCTGATCCACTGGCTGCATTGCATTTTTAGAACATAATACTTGAATAGGCAAAATTTAACAGTAACTAATGAGTTCAAAGATGAGAAAATGCAAGCTCCAACCCTAAACCTGAATGTACTTTTCCTACTCCCCTAAAGAAATTTTACATTTGACCTTTTCTTTCCCATATTCCACTAGGGCAACAAATGCTTGGACAGCTGTCTACTTGATTTTGTGAACCCCCAATATCAACTCACTATAGTGATATAAAGAAATTACCACAGAGTAATCATAGTTAGCTGAAAGTTCTAAGGTCCCTATAACATATTTAAAACCACCAAAACTACAAAAGCAGGAAATGCTTTAATAGAGTGTTTGCCTTTGCCAGGTACTATTTGAAGCACCATATATTAACTAATTACCCACACAACCCTACAGATAAGAAAACTGAGACACAACTCACTAGTACAGGGAGCCAGAAAGTTTGGCTCCAGAGCTCATGGTCTACACTTAACCACTACACGTATCTCCTCTTATTATTATACTTTTTGGGGGATGAGAGTGGGCAGCCAAAGCTGTGCTGTTTTCCTTTGACAAAGAAGAGGAAGTGAGTCCTCAGTTTACTGAACAGGTGAAATAAAGAACTCAGACTTCAAATTCCCACTTTCCCTAAGCTAACCCATTGCTCGACACACAAGATGACCAGCCAATTCACTAAAAACAAGACACTTCTTTTGTTAGATTGATTTAGCATGCCATTTTCCTTACATTCTCTCAGGGTCTAACTTAAAATGTTAACATTCTGTGCTCTCAAGATCTTTTTTCCAGCACTATTCTGGAGGGCCGCTCACAGAGAACGCTGTACTCTTTGTTCTCAAAGTTAGTTGCTTATTTGTTAATAGCTGATAAATTCTTTTCCTAAATTACAACAACAAAAAAAATCTCACAAAATGGGAAGGGATTAAGAAATGCCTTGCATTCAGTTAGCTGAGTCAAACTATCTTTCATTTGCTTATTCGAAAAGTTAGGATGAGAATACATTCATATTGTATTCTTCTGTCTTTCCTGCTTAAGGTTTGGCTATAAATTTAAGCTGCTTCTCTTTGATTCAGTGGCACATACTCTGAAGGTTTTTACCAAGATTATGTTTGTCAGTCTTCATAATTCAGAAAAGTCAGGCATAATTCTTCCCCTTTTATGTATTTATTGAGGCAGTCTCACTCTTGTAGCATAGGCTAGAGTGCAAGTGGCATCATCATTTGAGTTTGCAATCTCAAACTCCTGAGCTCAAGTGAACCTCCTGCCTCAGTCTCCTGAGCAGCTAGACTACAAGCAAGTCATTGCAACTGGCTAATTTTTTTGTTTGGTAGAGATGTGGTTTTGCTCTTGCTCAGCTCTTGATGAGGCTGGCCTCCAACTCCTGGCCTCAAGTGATCCTCCTACCTCAGCCTCCCAGAGTGCTAGGATTGCAGGTGTAAGCCACTTCATCCTTACCAATTTTTTCTATCTTAAAGATGAGGAAACGGATGTTTATAGAGTTACCTGTTTAAGACACCTGCCTTAGATTATACAAGTGTTATATGTGTGTGAAGTTACTGAGGCAACTTGGACGATTCATGGCATAAATCTATCTGCTGGAAAACTTCTGATAAACACAGGGATGCGACAATCAGGAAGAGTATGAAATGCAAGGGCTGGGTAGTCTGTTGACTAAGCCAGGAATTGGGAAGCAACTTACACCATTGGGGCTCTGTAGCACTCACTTCCCCATCAAGACTCAAGACTAGTCATGGTCATTTTCCATTTTTCAATGGAATTTCTCCTCTTTTCCCGCTGGCTCATTTCTGATGTAGGAGCCCTTATCCTTTTCTCCAGCAGCCTACACTTTTCGAAGAGCAGCCCCAATTGGCTAAAAGGCCCGACGTTGAAAAAACTCAAGAGAGAAGGAGCCTCAGAGAAGTAGCTTTATATCCCAAGAGCGGAAGCCCCCTACGACAAGGAACACAAGATAATTCCTCTATTAGCCACTCTTTGTCATACCACACTCGCATCCCCATCAAACTTCTTCCAGGGTTCCAGAAATTCTCGCTCGGTGCGGTGTCCTGACTTTTCATCTGCTTATAGCCATATCTTCTCCAAATGATGCAGGCCAAAATTCCTTTTATAAACAAATCCTGTAACACCTCAAACGGACTCCATACCCGGGGATCTTTCTTTTGCTGCCTTCCAAGTCGTTGCTCTTGGAAGACCTTTCTCCTTCACTCCTCCTCGTCCTCACGCCTCCGCCTCTATTCTGCCCTAGGGATCCTTAGCCCGATCTCTGGCTAGAACCAGGGCTAAGCGAGATCCAGCAACCTCAGCTCCTGTCACAGACGCCGAGTTGTGAGAGCAGCCCTGCCCGCCTCCTCCTACACGCCCCTCATACTCACGTGTCGGGGGCAAATGGAGTAGCCAAAGCTCAGAATCCCCCCGGGGGTATCTGTCTGGGGCTGGGAGACGGGGCCAGCGATGGGCCAGCCGCAGACCCCGGTCCCAGAGCTCGTAATCACAAGCCAGCGATCCCCCGGCGCCTCGGTGTGCCCCACTCCGGGAACCGGAAACAGGAAGCACCAAGAGGCCGCTGGGCAACTGCTCCTCCCACTAGACCCCTCGGCATGTGACCAGAGAACCCTTTCGCCCCTTTCCCCTTCCCGGTCTCCCAGACAGTCTTAAACGCTGATTGGCCAGTATCTCAGGAACTTTATCTCCGCCCTTGTTCCCGCAAATCCAATCGCTATATTGAGACTGTCAGGTTTAGTTTTGCCTTTCCTGGTCGCCTTTCTACCAAAGCGGTCAGGGTGCCCAGCTTCCGGGGCTTTCCGTTTCAGGCATCCCGGCAACGCGGGGTCACGCGCCAGGTCAGCTCTCTGGTAGGTCCGATTAATGAGGGAGCAAGTGGGCGGGCGGCGGAAGCGGAAGTTACGGAAAGCGGCTGTCTTCCGCTCCGGGTGCAGATCGTTCGCCGCCTGCGAGAGGCGCTGTTCTACCGTGAAGCTAAGGAAGCGTGTGCGTTGTGGCTTTCTTGACTACATTTGTTCAGCATTACTTGGGGTGAATTATTGCTGTCGTTCCTATTGTCTTAGCATTCCTTCCCATCTGGTGGCGTTTTGTTTGATAAACGTGCTCAGCGACCACTCTGGGGAAACCTCTGTTCCCCAGAGGTTTCTTCTCCATCCCCTGCTCCCTCCACTCTGTCAGCATTTCTGCTGTACTGGGGAACTAGCAACACAATTTTTATCTTTGTGTCTTTGCTAAGGTCGTTTGTGGTTTCCACAGGTCTTATTAGCCACTTGTCGAAATTCTACTCGTTCTTTGAACTCTGTTCGAATACTATTGCTCCTGTAATTTCCTGAATTAACTCTCTTCGGTTTAATCATTCCCTCTGAACGCCCGCTAATTACTTGTACCTGGCTTTAGTTTAGTTTCGTTCTGCTTTGATTCCTATGTTGCTTTTATCTATGTGTTTCTGCGCGGATGGGGACCGAATTTTTATTTCTCCTCATTAGAGCTAGGTAGAGTGTTTTGAATCAAGTAATAATAAAAGCTAATCACTGGGTTATCTCGGTGGTGCTCGGCACTTTATTTAAAGTGCTTTAAACGAGTGTAAATTCACTTTATTTTTATGCAAACCTTGTGAGGAAGTATCTTGTCCCAATTTTGCAGATGGGCGAATGAAAGCAATTTACCTGGAGACAAACAGCTATTAAATTATAGAGCCAATATTCAAATTTAGTCTCTTTTCTTTCTATGCTTTCAGAGCACCACACTATGCTGATAGTATGTCATTCTGAGTTTGTTCATTAATTGATACATTCAATGCAGGCTAGGTACTAATTATATCTGGGTTGGGTGTTGGATGTTTCCTTCAGAAAAAAAGATTAATTAGTTAAAAGATAATTTGCTACCTGTAATAAAAGTAATTTGTGGTAAACAGAGAAAGTCATGTATAAACTCAGCAGGAGGTTGTGCATTTCCTTCATGAATATGTATTTTCCCCCTTTTTCAAACAATTAATATACCAGGGTGAGTGTGGTGGCTCACACCTGTGATCCTAGCCCTCTGGGAGGCAGAGGCTGGTGGATTACCTGAGCTAAGGAATTCAAGACCATCTTGAACAAAACTAGCTGGGCATTGTGGCCAGCGCCTATAGTCTCAGTTACGTGGGAGGCAGAGGCAAGAGGATCTCTTGAGCCCAAGAATTTCAGGTTGCTGTGAGCTATGACACATCTGCGGGACAAAGGGAGACTGTCTCATAAAAAAAATAATAATAATAATTAACATACCAAATATTTCTCTGTATCATTACCTTTACAAATTAACTATTTGGTAGTTGCATAATATTTAGGTTTATGGTTTGCTACTTAACTGGTGCCACTAAGGTTGGGCATTGAAGTTATTTCCACTGACTCCCTTTTTTCAATTAACTCAATAAATAATTACTAAGCAATTATTATAGGTCAGTTTTGTAGGTCTTGGGGATACTGCTGAGAAGGATAAAAATCCCTGTTACAGAGAGTTTCCATTCTAGAATTGATGTTCATTTATTGGTGAATCCAAGTTTTGATTTCAGAAATCTTGCCTTTTGGTCATTGCCTAGAGTAGTAGTGGGCTTGAGGGAAGGAAGTGTGCACGTTGGAAGGAATGGGCTGGATGGACTATTAAGTAGATCAAATAACTTGTCTTCTGTGAAGGTGGAAGCAGGGATTAGTTTCTTTTCTTTTTTTTTTTTTTTTTTTTTTTGAGACAGAGTCTCAAGGGGTCATCCGGGATATAGTGATATGGCATAACAGCTCACAGCAACCTCCAATTCCTGGGCCCAAGCGAGTCTCTTGCCTCCGCCTCCCAAGTAGCTGGGACTACAAGCGCCCGCCACAACGCCCGGCAATTTTTTGGTTGCAGCCGTCATTGTTGTTTGTCGGGTCAGGGC
>CAUYRH010126280.1:0-23097 GCA_963574655.1 Perodicticus potto
AATACAGAAAACACTAAAGCTCCTGGTAGAGAGAGAGAACTCAAGTGGGGAGAGAAAAGCTCTCTCCGTTTCTCTCCCAGTCTTTCCCTGTCTCCCCCTTTAGGCTTTTAGTCTCGGGGTATATATAGGTGTATGGGTTCCGTGGCCAGGAAAGGAATGAACACAGTCCCTTCCGCAGTGGGCAAGGTGAATGAATGTATCAATGAATGGACACAGTCCATTCATGGAATTGAGGCCTAGGAAATTCACATGAAATTGACCTAGACATAGGAAATGGTGTTCCACATTTAGTCCTAAGTGTAAAGTGAGGGAGACACCAAGGCACAGGTGTCTCCTCGGTAGTTGTCCAGGCTTTTTGGCTATTGGAGTCTCCGGTGGGGGTTGGAGGTCCCCCTCCTTGCCTGTCATCCAGCCCGCTGGTTCTTCCCAGCTAATCTTTTAATTTTAGCTAAGACCCATTTCGAATTTCAGACATTCAGAATTGTAAGAAAATAAGTATGTATCATTTCAAGCTTCTAAATGTATAGTAATTGGTTACAGCATCAAGAGGAAACTAATTCACCTGTCAAACATCATCGGGCATCTTGTGGGCATCCAACAGGCATTAAGAGCCGTGCTAATGTGAACGACCTTCCTCTGCCTCTCTTCGAAGCTATTATTGGAGGTCAAAAATATGTTTGGCATTGGGGTGACACATCACATTATTTGAGAAGGAATGAGTCTAGTGGAGTTGCTAGAAAGAGAAAATAATCTACTTGTGAGTAATATAGAATTCAAAGAATTTTTTTTTAAAGTATTTGTTTCAGCTTTCTTAACTCTACTACTCTGCTGTTCATAGGGAAGGCAGATTTAATTTACTAAACAATAAAATCGGTTCCCACACAGGTACGGAGATCCCGTGATACAAAGGCTTTTCTGGAATGCTGTCACATCCAGCGGGAAGAAAAGGACCCCTTCACTTGGTGCAGCGGGCTGGAGTGACCGGAGGACTCTGGACAGCTCATGGCTGTTGAGCACGGTGATTCGATCCAATTGCTGTCTCCTCGGAATGAACGGGGAGCCACAGCTCAGATCAGGGAACCAGAGCGGAGGGCGCCGCTCAGCTGCTGCGGGGGAAGGTCGGTTCCCAGGTATTGTCCACAGTTCAGATGAGCCTCTCGGGCGTGACTACACAGCAGTGGTCTTCGCTGACTCGGGCTCGAGTGTCACCGTGATCCGAGAGGCCTAAAGGAGGCTTGGATGATCGAAATTTCTGTCCCACCTTCCATGAAAAGCTGCGGTGAGGAATGACTGGATGGTGTCATTGGAGACACTTGGCCGACCAGACTGTGTGTAAAGGGCTCAGGACTGTTTCTACCATTGCTGTCACTTGGGCTTCCCAGACAGATGACGGAGGTGAGACACAGAACAGGGAGGAAGATCTCCAGGGAGGGGACTCCAGTGGGTACTTAGGATGCAAAATTTAAGGAGACACTGGCTCTCTAGGCCTGGCCTTGGGCTCTGGGCTCTGGTGTTAATTAAGAGCCTGTCTGACTACTTGGGTTCAAGGCCTGGCTCTGTGGCCACTGACTGAGTGCATTTGGACACATCATTCTCTGGGTCTCAGTGACTCATTTGCAAAATGGACCTAATGGTAGCAGCATTTCATGGGGCCTGGGCGAAATCAAATATCAGGTGCTTAGAATAGTATCTGGTACATAGTGAGTACTCAAATACCATTAGCTTCAGTTACTTTTATTGTCCTTATCCTTAAAGGCAATTTGAGGGTATTTTACATATTAAAACTTTGCAACCTTGGCTGAGAATGGTAGCACAAGCCTGTAGTCCCAGCTCCCTGGGGGGGGGGGAGGATTGTTTGAGACCAGGAGTTTGAGGTTGCAGTGAGCTGTGGTGGTACCACTGCACTCTAGCCTGGTCAACACAGCAAGATCTGTCTCAAAAACAAGCAAATGAAAACCAAACATCCGCGCGCACACACACACACACCCTTTGGAACCAACATGAGGCAGCAAAAGTAAGAGGAAGGCTGTACCCCTACAAACTTGCAGCCAGCTGAGCTTTCCAGGAAGTTGGAGGAGAAAGACAGGCTGACACTTGGGCAAGAGAGGAAGCTCTCATCTTATCAACCCTTTTGTTCTGTTTCCCCAACATCTGAAACCCAATGACAAATGCCTTGTCATTGCCAGGCTCTGCCTTCCTCCCCATCCATCATGGGTTCTCCATGGCTCTCCAATCCAGGGTTCTTAGATCTTTAAAATGCCTGTATTCTCCAGCCAGGGCTGTTGGCCTTTGCAATGTCATTATCCTGTGTGTAGCTGCCACAGCCCTGCACAATCTCAAGCACACGAATAACCCCGGGCTGGCAACTTTGCACACTCAACAAGTCCTCTCTGTGGACAATTAGGGCCAGAAGATAAATATTGACCCATTAGACTATTTCCTCATTTATTTTCTGTTGATTGTCTGGGCAAGCTGATGGGGCAAAATTCCACTTTTCCGATAACTGATTCTTGGCTAATAGAAACAAATAAAGTAAAGGCTTCTGTCCACAATGGGTTGGGCAGGCCCATTGTGTGGAACTGCTAATCGGATTAAATGGCCTCCCAGCTCTATTTGCATCCACCCAACTCCCTTGAACGTTTTCCACATCTGAAGGGTGCCCATCATGGCGGCTCTCCTGACGCTGAAATCAATTGGAGAGGACCAAGCAAAGGCTTGGAATCACAGCAAAGCCTGTCTCCAAACGGAAAAGTGCAGGGATGAGGAAAGGTACACGGCGAATCCTCCCAATTAAGTGGCCAGGCAGAGGAAGCAATTCTGGCCAATGAGCCGCAGAAACTGACTTTCATTCTAACAAATACGTATTTCCTCTTATTTTTCTCTTCTGTGAAAAAACTGACAACAGAGGAGAGTTGTGGGAATGTAAACACGACCCGCGCCTCTACAAGAACATCAGGAGTCTTGCCAAAGTTGTTCTTATCGCACGTTCTGGGGGGCAATGCATCTTTCTAATTTTGTCAATTTATCTTGAAAATATTACAATTTAATCTATGTTAATAAAAGACCAACAGGGTAACAACGCCTGGGGTTTTATGTGTCTAGCTGGCTTCTATTAGCATTTAAATCTGCATCCATTACATTAGTCCCTTAAAATAAACACAAACATTTATGCAAGTGACAATTCGAGTTAGCCTTAGTCAGTCTTAAATAATGTCACTCAACTCGGCATTTGGACCGAAGCCTGTGAATCATGAGGTATATTTTTGCCTACAGTCTGATAATTTTCAAAGCTATTGGCAACCTGGGAATTTTCCTTCCTTATCACCAGGGCTCAGCTAACTTCACTAAGACTAATCAGGCCGGGAATCATTCATTCAAGGATTGCATGATCATGTTTTTCTTTAGCTGTGACAGCTGCCTCAGCCACATTAGCAATGCAGATTAGCCAGCCTAATAGGTTAATGCAGAACACGCGAAAATTAGGTTTAATCCCCAGTGAAATAATCTAACATTTTCACATTTCTTGATGTTGGGATAGAGACATCGCTGGTGACTCAATTAGGTGTAATGTAGATCAAAGCAAATTTACCTTCTGGCTGAACCTTCCCAATAGTTTAGACGGAAGAATATAGCAATGGTCCTTTACTAATTGGTGAATAGCTGTAGGGAAAATTGCATTAGGAACATGTAGGATGTGAGCAGAACTCTTTGGCTGAGGTCAGACAATTGACGGATTTTGCAAATATCTACATCTCTCACTCTGCCGTGCCTCCCGGAGGTGCTGCAGCTCGGCGCAGACACAAACACCTTGTGTACCAACCATTCATCCTTCGGGCATCGCAGCCGCAAATGCGAAGGCTTACACACACTCTCTCTCCATCCCTACCTTTTTCATGTCCTGTCCAGGAGTACCACAATTGTGTTCTGAATGGGCCTGCATTGTGAGGGGAACAGAGAGGGAAGGAGGGGGTGTCTAATGTTTTCATTCTGACGAGTAGAGTATCAAACACCCATCTCTTTCAATCATAAAGGGAAGGACACAAAAAATTACATGCCCTCAGTTGCCAAATTATTTTTTGCCTTGACATCTTAATTCTTAATCCTTGTGTGTGGTCAAATCAGTCTACTATAGGCAACCAATCAAGCAATTATTTCTAAATTATATTTGCCCAACTCACATTGATTGGCCATTCTTTTCTTATTGGGTTAGCTCATTAATTCTGAGCAGCTTGCTTATTATGCCTTCCACATCATTTTCCTCCCGAGCCTATCTGCTCCAGCCAGCCTGCTGATGTTTCAAGATGCCATTCGGGGGGAGAAAAGCGACTAGCGATCCTCGCATTGTCTCCTGCAGCAATTACAATTCACATTGCTGATTAGCTTTGATGTGAAAACTAATGAGATAAGACAAGTTATCAAGGCGGGCCTGATCGTCATTCCATTTACACAGCATTTGCCACCAATGAATGACAAAAATCTAATGAAGACATATCTGACAGCAGGCCGAGCGGAGGCAGGTTTCGGCCCGTCAGCTGAGCTCTCTGCTCCCTTCTCATGGTCTATCTGAGACACGTTGGAATTAGCTTAATAATGAAAACACTTCATCTAAATGGACACATGTTTACATTAAAATAACTACATGATAAATAGATGGTGGACATTTTATGCCTTCTTGAGTCTAAACAACAAAGTAAAAACGTGTTCTAGTATTCACTAAATCATTCGGAGGAAAATTCAATTTAAGCTATTATAGTTATCACTAAGCGTCACCCCCGTTTATGGGTAACAAATGTTGGTTTGGGGAGGGCAGGGGAAGAGGCGCGATCTGGGGAGAACGGGAATGATTTACTTGGTTAAGATGGTAATGGGCAGATAAGCAGAAGTACAATATTGGCAAAGCTAATGAGCGTCATTCACTCGGTGATAACTTTGTGGCGGCGGGCGCACTGAAATGACATGTCCAGCTATAGATTTTTATAAGTTCCCTTCATTTTCTGAGCCCCCACCTAGAGATCGCCACTCCATTCATAAGTGAATATAGTTCCATTCCTCTCTGCACCTACATCTATGACTTTAGAACAAGCCCAAAGCATTTCCCTTGACATAGTTGTATATATTTTTTATCAAATTAACAAGAAAGGGCAAACATTATGCAGGAAATGTCAATGGTACCATTTAGGGGAGCTGAGCATTAAATACATATTAAGAGAAAGCACACGCTTTATTGAATTGGTTAAATAAAGTGATTACATATGAGCTTTGATAAAATTCATAAGTAATCATATGGCTAAAGGATTCTAATATATTTTTGCCCCAGCAACATCCTTGTTATATTAGCCTTATAAATATGAAAGGAAGTCAAATACCAATTGTTTTTACAGATACAAACACAGCTTTCCTAAGGAGTCATTTTGCTACTTTGATAAATCATTTCTAAAAAACATTTAAAAAGAAAAAAAATGTTCATTTTCCTAGAAAAAGCTTTCTTCCTCATAACATTTGCAAGTGTATCCTGTTTTTCATACATAAACATCATAGCATATTGTTCCACTTAACTGTCATGGGGAAAGCCAGAATAACAAAAACAAAAAATAAGTTCTGGCATTCCCTTTTTTAATAGGTAGTAGGGTTTTTTTGTTTGTTTTCTTTAGTCAAATATGATTTGAAATATTTTAAAGGCAACTGCCCACAAATGCCATTTTCAGTTATATATTTTGGACTTAAAAAAGAAACACGTTAATAATATCAGCATCTATAATCAAAGTCTTACCCCACCCCCACCTGCACACCACCTCCAGCCGGCACAAACAACAGCCACAAAACAAAATAAAAAGTTAACACAAACCTACATTTCTTGAGAGGCTACTCTAAAGAAATCTACCGCATCTGATGAAAGTTAACCGAAGTACTGGTTTAGGGATGAAGAAACAAATTAGTACTCCAGCAAAGGATTAAGTTTAAAAGCTCTTCTCAGAACCGAAGATAAATCCTGTATATTAGAAGACACTATAAAAGTGCTTGCCTAACAGCTAAAGGCACAAGTGGAAAGTTGACCCCCAAGATGGTTTGATGATGGTGTGCTAAGTTTATAAAATTCTCCTGCAATCAAAGGAGCCCGTAAGTACAGTGCCCACTAAACACAGAAGCAATTGTACTAGAAGACGGGTTTCCAATTTTGACTCAAGTGACAAAATTAAACCCATCGGAACAAGGGCTGACTGATTTCTTTTCTCAAACCCGCCTCTTCCCTCCCCTCCACCCCCAAAGGCTGGTTTCTTTTTTAGCCATTTTTTTTCTTGAAGTCTCTCCTGGTTATGTTTACCGCTCAATTCTAATGTTAATTAGAGACACCCACATCAGTACTGGTAACCCACGTTTTCATTAGCACAGCCCACCCTGCCAAAAGAGAAACCTGAGTGTGTGTCTGCCTGGGACCAACAATGCAGGGCCGGCCTATTCTTGAAAGCACGTATCTGACATTCTTTCCTCCCTGGTGTTAATTTTCCCTTTTTCAGTACTCTTATTATGCTACCTCTAACATGGGTGGCGGGTTCCTTTTTAGCCTATTTCTTTAATCTATTTTAATAAATAATTACAGGCAGGCTACAGAATTTATTCATTCCAGAGGGCTACCTCCTTCACATTTTTTTTTCCAGAGGCACAGCTCAAGGAGACGTGGTGATAATCAGGGAGGCCTGGAATCCCTTCTACACAATGTCATTATGAGCTCCCATTTAAAATGAAAAATGTATATTACACTTAAAAGCGATACAAGGTTAGCGCCTCTTCCCAGGGAATGCTTAACAACAAGGCGCGCTCAGGCTCCACATTCAGGAAAGGAGCTGGAGGAAGAAGGAAAGAAAATAAAAATCACTACAAAACATTTTAAAGATATTAATCAAGTTGTTTCCCTCATTGAGAAAAAAAAAGATTTATATTCTTTGCCTTTTCTACAATAGGGAATAATTATCTGTCACCGGGTGTTTTGAGAATGTTATTCCTAAACCAATTAATCTACATTGTTAAGGTAGTACTTGGGGCTTATTATTATTGTTGTTGGTGTTATTATTGTTGTTAAAAACAAGACAAGATTCTGTTCACATTCCCTACGACATACTATAATTTCCAATGTATTGATTTAAATGCTCACCGAATAGGGTTTTTCTCCCAGGACTGGAGTTCCATTAATCAGCCTTCGTGACCCTCATATTACAAACAGGCTTGCGTAGAACTTACCCCATAGCTGAATGTTTTTCTTCATTTTTTTCAAAATGCCCCACCAACGAGCACACTGAGTAAATTTCCCTGGTGAACTGCATTTCTCCAAAGTCAGGTTTTACCCCATCTTATTCATGTAAACATTTAGAAGAGTCTGCAGCCGCAAACTAACTTCATAGCCTGGCTGCAGAGTGGGCTTGTACTAGCTGTCTTTGGAGGACTGGGAATAAATTCCTTTATTAAGTGCTTGAATGTTTGAAGTGTGTTGCTAAACAGTTTCTCTAATATGTATCCTAAAATTTGTTAACCGAGCTCCCTTCACATAAATGATTCAGTAATGCAAAAAAAAAGTCTTGCTTTGAATTTATATATATTTCAGTCTTGACTAATGTTTTATTTAAAACAGTTACAGAGCACCTTTTGATTTGAAGTTTAAAGTAAATAATATTTATACATCTGAAACATACTCAAGACAAATGAAAAGCCTCTAGATGCTTTTGTGTGAGACGCTGAGGGCCCTAGAAACTTAAAAGGAGAACCTCAATTAAGCTCATCTTCATCTGGAAAAAAGTAGCAACCGAAAGCTGAATATATTAGATAATACACACTTGCCAAAGAGCATTCTCTCAGCTATTTAAAAAAAAATTTAAAGGAAAAAAAGAAAAGGGGAGAAAAAAGAGAAAAATATTCTTGATAACCAACCCGAAGCTGGCCTGAGTGTGGCTCGATGCTAATTTTGTTTGAAACTGTTCAACTAACTCTGAATAGATGTCCATATTCAACAAAGACGTAATTAATGGCAACGTTTCCTTCAGCCTGAAGACATCATAACAAGCTGCAAAGTACAAAAAGATTTTTATGGGAACTCATTTAAGGACAAAGGGTTGACCTCTCGCATTTCATTAAGTAACCAGAGGGAGGAAAAGAAGAGTGACAGGGCTCATCTCTGTTCATTTCAAGCAGCCAATTTCAAAATGCAAATCGCAATCTGCAGATGTTGGAGGCTGATATAGATATTTTTAAATATCATTTGTTCAATTTAAGGACATCAGACATTTGAATTTTAAATAAAAATCAAAACCAATTTTGGGATTCATTTTTAGCCAGAGAAAGAATGTATTCATGGTTCACTGAAGGTCTTTAGGTTAGCTGTGTTTTCAAGTGCCTAAAACTATTCTTGTAAACCATTAATTTTATATATTATTTCCAAAACCTTTTAATGGAGAAGCTCCATTAAGATACACATTATTCCTGATTATTGTACCAAGTGAGAAGTGGGGCATTCTGAGTACAGAATTGAGAAGGATAAAAGCAACCATCCAAATCACATACCTGATTCGTGGATATATTAAAAAACTGTGTGCACTGGACCCTACAGTTTCCTTTAGGCAGACCCTCAAATAAATTGTCTGAGTTTCATCTTTACAGGATATTCATCAGGGGTGGTGGTGGGGAGGGGGTTCATGATCCCTGTTAGAATTCCGACCTTTCCTAATTTCATTCTGACTTGATTACTATTTTCTCCATCTGACTTACCATGTATTTCCCTTATTTATCTTATTGTCTGTTCCCTACCCCTTTTCAGTAGAATATAACCTTTAAGAAAGCAAGGAGATTTAGCTGTTCTGTCCATTGCCAAATCCCTAGTGTCCAGTCCTGCACTGCCCAATATGGTGGTCACTGGTCACATGTGGCTATTTAAATTTAATTTAAAATTAATTAATATTAAGCAAAATAAAAAATTCAGTTCCTCAGTCACACTACCACATTTCAGTTGCTCAATAACAACATGGGCAGACATGGACATTCATATTAACCTCAGGAAATTCTGTGGGATGGTGCTGGTCTAACAGTGCCCAGCACATAGTAAGCACTTAAAAAATATTTGTTGAATCAGAAGGCCTGGAAAAGGCTATTTTCAGGGATAAGACATGGCATGGGGCCTATGCCTTCTTGTTCAGAACGTGCCTTCACCATCGGCACCTGCAGATATTTCAGGGAGGTCCTTAATTAATGCCTCGTTGAATTGAATTAAGCAATAACATTAAAAATAATTAAAGTTGGCTTCCACTCTTTAATTATCATCATCATCGCCATTTATTAAATCTGACTGTGTACAGGGCTGTGCACCAGGATTTTACGTGTACTTTCTCATTTGATCCTGACTGCAGGCCTGTCCTGCAGACAGCGCTTTCCCAAATTTACACCTGAGGAAATGGCAGCGGTAAGGAGGGCGGGAGCTGCGTAGCAGGACAGCATGGGGGTCTTTACCAGAACTGCGGAGCTGTTAACCACTCCCTGTGCAGGAGGTACGAGTCTGCAGTCAAATTGACTGTGGGAACATTTTCTCTTCCTTTCACCCTAAGCCGCCTTGTCTGTCTTTTTCTCTTATACACAGGCAGCGTTTGTGATCCCATCAGACCGACTGGCGCTGGATGTGAGGAGAAGCTCAAGAGAAGGAGAGTGTTCCTGTGCACACTGCTGAGGGCTGGTGGGTGCCGCGGTATAGTGTGATGCTCAGAGCCCAGGAGAAGGGGGGCCGGATGGGAGGCAGGATCCCCCGTTCTGCACCTGTGCTCGCTTTGCTTGTCACATGGCAGGTGTCATAACAATGGGGGGAACTGAGTGGGAATGGGGGCACTGCAATGAAAGGAGGGGTTTTGACATAGATGATGAACCTGGACAAAACAGATTCCTTCAAACCAGACTGAGACCGTCCATGCTCTCCCAAGCTGGAAGGCTCTGTGGCACCATTGAATCCGGATTAGTCTGCTTTCTCCTGTTCTTTCGTTCTTTTCTTTAGACAGAGTCTCCCTCAGTTGGCCTGGGTAGAGTGCCATGGTGTCATAGCTTGCAGTAACCTCAAACTCTTAGGCTTGAGTGATCCTCTTGCCTCAGCCTCCCGAGTAGCAGACACCAGGCACCTGCCATAACACCCAGCTAGTTTTTCTATTTGTAGTAGAGACAGGGTCTCGCTCCTGCTCAGGCTGGTCTCATACTCCTGAGCCAAGCAATCCCCCTGCCTCAGCCTCCCACACTGCTAGGATTATAGGTGTGAGCCACACACCTGGCCTCTCTTCTTATTCTAAGTCCTACCCAAGGACAATAACTGTAAACATGAGAGAAATGAAAACTGGGATGGGATAGAAATACAAGTCTGAGCTCTTGAGTTTCCCAACCAACACCCCTGATCACTGACCTGGCCTTTTGTATAGATACAAATGAGTTGCCATTAAAGCTGCCAAGCAAAGCTTCCTATTTGTACCCAAAGGAAAGATTCTACTAGCAAAGGGCAAAGAGCTTATGGGCCTGGGATTCATGACTCTGGGAACCAAATCTCAGCACCCAGAGATGCTAGCCTTTGGGATTGTTTCCAAATAAAAGTGGAGAGGCTCAAATATTCTTGAGGACTCATAATGCGGACAAACTTTAGAATGGACAGACGCATATGAGCTTCTTCCCTGGCCACATATTCTAAGCTACAGTTAGGATATCTGGTCACACCTGGTCAGTACCTGGTTAGTAACTGATTTCCAAGCTACTTCTGGGTGTGAGTGACAGGCTGGGAGATACACTTTCAACTTCTAGCGTGTGGTAGCCTTGCTGGGAGCAACATTTTGAAACCAGGGCAGCCTCAGAAAATTGGGGATATAAGGATCTCACAGTTCTTATCCACGTGGAGCTTCACTTATACTCCATCTTATTTCTAGTGAACTTGTGAGTTCATAAATAGAACAACCGACAAAACTTCTGCCAAGAAAAACATATTAATACGTAGTATAATAGGCGTAATGACCAAATGGCCAAAACTAAATAAGCCAAAAAAATAAAAAATAAAAATAAGATGGTATCTCAGATGTAGATTGATTCCTGGGGACAGTCAGTTGTAAAGTGTAGAAAGGAAATAAAAACGGGGCAGTGCCTGTGTCTCAAAGGAGTAGGGTGCCAGCCCCGTATGCCAGAGGTGGTGGGCTCAAAACCCAGCCCTGCCAAAAACTGCAAAAAAAAAAAAAAAAAAAGAAAGAAAGAAAAGAAAGGAAATAAAAACAAAGCAAAACCTAAAATAAAAGAACCAAGTATATAGAAGCTTTTCGGGGCTGTGCTTTGGGTGAGGTTCTGAATGCCGCACAGCTGTCCTCTCTCAGAGGTGAGTTCGCAATGTGCGTCTGTCCTATTCTGCTCTGACCATCACCAGGGCTTTTTTAACTCCCTGTCACCTTCTCAAAGGATCACTGTCCCCCACTCACTCTGCCATGTGCTGGGTTGTCACAAGGTGGTGGCTTTCACAGACTGAGTCATGCAGGATTGAAGAGAATCTCGGGGAAATGGGTTTCTTTCCCAAAGGTCCAGGCCCCATTGTCTACTGGACGTAGTGGTGTTACTGGACATTGTGATGGGCCATTACCCACCTCCTTCAGACCTTGCTGTGATCTGGCTCAGAGAGCCCCAGTGCTAAATTATAATTCTCCCAGCCCACTCCATCCCCTACCCGCTGCCCCCTCGCCCTTCCTTGCTTCCTTCCTTCCTTCCTCCTTCCTTTCTTTTTTATTTTTTGAGACAGAGTCTCACTCCGTCACCCTGAGTAGAGTACTGTGGCATCATAACTCACAGCAACCTCAAACTCTTGGGCTCAAGTGATCCTGCCTCATCCTCCTGAGTTCTAGGACTACAGGTGCCCACCACAATGCCAGGTAGTTTTTCTATTTTTAGTAGAGATGGGGTCTCACTGTTGCTCAGGCTGATTTCAAACTCCTCCTCAGCCTCCCAGAGTGCTGGGATTACAGGTGTGAGCCACCCATCCCAGCCCTCTGCTTTTTTTTTTTGCAGTTTGGCCGGGGCCAGATTCAATCCTGCCACCCTTGGTCTATGGGGACAGTGCCCTACCCACTGAGCACAGGCACCACTCCCAGCCCTCTGCTTTTCTTTCATTTCAGGCAGGTATTAGCCCTTAAGAGGCTGAGTACTTTGCTCATTTCTGCCTATCTATCACTCACTGTCTGTCTTGCTTGCTGGGATATAAACTCCAAGGGGCAGGAATCCTTATCTGTCTGGTCCATGGACATATCTATGGGGAGAACGGCAGTCGGCGCAGCCAGGCACTCAGTGAATACTCGTTGAATGGGTGAATGAATGAATGAGCAAACTCCTTGCCCCTCCCCAGCATGTCTTACAGAAGGTAAGCCTGCCCCAGCTCTCTCTTGGTTCTGCAGCCTCACCCTCTCTTATCCCTGTGGTGTCTTGGACCCCTTTGTGTGTTCGGGTCACAGCACCTTTTGTCTTCTGTCTCGGAGTAGGAAAACGCTGCAGGTTGTGCCTCTGAGTCTTCCCGTCACATGCCATGACCATTGCTGTTCCCTCTCCCTTCCTTCCTGGTCCCCTGCAGGCAACATCGGTAGATCTCATTTCTGATTCAGGAGTACATGATTCCTCCATAGGGGCTGAAAGATGCTCCTGGTTTCC
The DNA here is from genome assembly GCA_963574655.1 of Perodicticus potto. Lineage (NCBI taxonomy): Eukaryota > Metazoa > Chordata > Mammalia > Primates > Lorisidae > Perodicticus > Perodicticus potto. The sequence continues at coordinate 12,679 of CAUYRH010126280.1, forward strand.
AGCCCAAGATTGCTCAGGCTCCTTGGGAGGCTGAGACAGGAGGATTGCTTGAGCCAGTTTAGTCCAGCCTGGGCAACATAAGGAGACCCTGTCTCTTTAAAAAAAGAAGTTTGATATAATTTATCATATAAACAGACTAAAGAAGAAAAGTGATGTGCTCATCTTACTGGATGTAGAAGGGGAGAGGGAGAAGGGTAAAGCCCTGCCTGTCGGGTACACTGAAGACTATTTGAGTGATGAGCGCACGAAAAGCCCCAGTTTAAGCATAAGGAAAGGTATCCATGTAGACGCCCACATCAGTCTTTGAAGTGCCCTTTCTGACCTCCTGCCCCAAGTAGAATCCTCATGCTCTTTCTTTCTTCCTTCCTGTCAAGCAGCTGTGATTAGGAGACATGCCCTCTCTTAGCTGCTGCAAGAATTGCCCCTTGCAGAGGTATTTTCGATTTCAGAGGGGCTGCTGGGTCAGGGCAATGCTGGCCATTCCCATGCAGACTAACGCTGGGATTTCAGGCTAGGCAGTCAGATGCAAGTGTGGGCCAGTGGGGCTTTCTACATCCCTCATTCCATATCGGAGCCCCAGTGGTTATTCCCAACATGGCACAACCCTACAGTTCAGCCGTGACACAGGGGAGTTGGCTACTTTCATCCCCTTTGCTCTTACTGAAAGCAGAGGAAGGAACTCCAGCCGTCTTCATCAACAGATGCTCCTTGCCTTTCCAAAGCACCCAGTGGGGTGTTTCTGATATGTGTCCTCAGATGTGTGATGATGGTGGATTCCCAAAGACACCTTCCGACCAGTGAGAATACAGAGGGACCAAAACGCCATCACACGCAGTTATTTTAAAACAATTTTCCAACATTAGCCATTTATCCATACATATGTGTATATATATATATTGTGTGTGTGCCTGTGCCTTCAAAAAGACATTTTCTGCTTAGGCCCATTAAGAATGAAATCCCACAGAGAGCTGAGCCAGACATTTTCCTTTTAGGTCCCCAAATGAAAGATTCATTTTAGCAACATAAATTCCTTTCTCCAGAAAAAAATTTTTTAAGTCTATTCAACTGGCTTCTTAATTGGTCAACCTGTACTCATCGCTCAGTAGGGAAGCAGGTTCTCTCCTTGCCTCCAACAAAGCCGGTCCTCACCACGAGCTGCGGTGGTCCAAGGTCTCGGCAGGCTTGCCAGCTCCCCTGCCTGCTTCATATGTCCACGGACCCTGCAGATGTCTCAGAGTAAAATAAATGACTTCCAGATGTGAAGAAAAGAACTGGGTGCATTCATGCAGAAGTGAAGGGGGCATTGTTCGCCCTATGTTGGGGTCTCTCGGAAGGTATCAATGAACAACAAATTCATTCTTAATATATCACAGGAAATCTAAAATGGAACATATCACCAGCAAATAATTTCCTATTTTTTATGCTGGGAAACCCCAACCTAATTTTTTATTAAGTACCGAGGCTTACATTCTCCAGGAAAGCATTTGACTGCTTACCCATTAGTCTAACTTAACAGCTGATTATTCCAATTTAAATTTGGCAAAAATTAATTAATATTAAGGCAAAAGTTTGCAGGAATGGCTTTATGTGAATTTCATAAACCAACATTCCTTTTTTTAGGTCTGCTGTCTTCACTGGAGAAGCTCTGTCACTTTCTTAAAAAGACTTACAAAGCCAAAGGCCAGATTCATACCATTCGTTTGGGTTGTTAGTAGATAACATGATTTTCAGTTCAGGAGATGAGGAGTGACTTTTCCGCCTCCTACAATTTTCCACTGGGGTATGTGTGTCTATGATGATGGTGATGATGTGTTTGTACCTGTACTTTCACAGCATAAATCACAAGGACACCCATGAACCAAGACAGGCCCGGGACGAAACCAGCAACCAACCTAAACCTCTTTCCTGCTCGTTCTTATCTCAGCCTTGTGTAGGCTCCTGACCCAGGAAATACACCTGCCTTGTAACTAGAATACTTTTTGTGTGTATTTAATAATATTTTTAAAATTCTGAGTCATAGAAAGGAATGGCACCATGGTTTCACACCCCAAACTTGGCTCATGATAAATTTTGTCAACTGAGAACAATTTCTCACCAGAGTACCTTACACACCCTTCTCCAGGCGGGAATCATATTCTGCATCAGAAATTTCTTGTATCTTATCTAATGCCAGGTAACTGAACTTGGCCTTATCTAGAATTCCCCGAAAGGTCTGAGCACCACCACGGCCTGTTGGCAGCATCATGCATCTTGTTTTCCACAAGAATCTGAAAAGCCCCGGGCAGCACTGGCAGGAGGACACCTGCTGTGCTGTCCCCTGAGATGACTTTGTTCGTTATTTACTCGTTGTTCCTTGTCCTCAGTGTCCCTTCTTCCATGGGCACGTAACTCACGACCACAGGGACTTCCTCTCCTCCATGGCAGTGTCGCTGATGCCAACCCTGTCCATTGCAGGCATCTAGTCCCTTTGTAGAATGAGTGAGTCGGGGCAGTCGTGATTCACTCCTTGTGGAGACCAGGAAGGTCCAGGTGTTTTGGGAGTGTTGACTAATCGGTTGGCACACATGCCACCCAATTTGGAAATATTGGCCATGATGTGGGATGGGCATGGAGTATTCACTCATATCTATTGAATAGAATGGAGAGGAAATTAATGTCTTCTCACAAAGGAAATAGCCAAAAGATAAAGTGGCAGAAGCCTAGGAGATGCATGTCAGGTTATTAATACTTTAACACTCATACCAATGAGTGTTCTTTAAAACCAATTAGGCCCTTTAAAGAAAACAACTTCTAACTATGTTCTGCAAATTAATTCCGATCACATCTCCACGTCCATTTAGAGCCAGGCTCTGAGTCCTCCTCTTCCGTCAGCTGTTGACTTTCTAAGTGTCCTAGGCAGCTGCGTGTCTGTCTGTGGTTCCCTGCGCTGACTTGCCAAACCTGAGTTTCTTAGGGCTGCTGACTTCCATGGACAAAGCCCCCACTCTGTGGAGGCTGAGAAGCCCAGGCATCCAGCTCGCCTGTGCAGGAGTTCAGGGAGTCAGGGAGGCCTCTTTAAAACCATGTCACGCTCCTGTGACAACTGCTCCTCTGTGCTTATTTGAACTGTCCCTCCCAATTAGCAGTAATAAGTGACTCTGTAAAGACGAGCAAACACTGCGCCTTCATTAGTCCACACCAGCTTCCCTCGCCCCCGCCCGGGCCTGCGTTCCCTGCCCCGTGCCAATCAGCCCCAGAAAATCCCCAGGGTAAACCTCCAATAGTGTTTGGAGAAAGCTAAACACATCTGACTCCGAACGAACAAGGACCGGCAAAAGGCAAATTAATGACAACCCATTTGAAGAGTTTGCTTGAAATTATTGTATTCTGCCCATTCACCGAAAAATTGATTACTCCCAGGGTAGGGGGAGAAATCCAAATCAATAGACTAAAGCAAAATGGTCAAAAGGCATGCACCAGGCCCATTTATTTTATCTATTTACCCTTCCCGGCCGCCCCTTCCCTGCTCTTTTCCCTCGCATCCCTCAGCCCCTTCTCCATCCGCACACATTTTTTAAAGAAATGAGATATAATTTACAGGGCAGGAGCTGTTTGGCCTTTTCAGATAAAGCGCTGATGGCAGCTCAGGGCCTGCTGCACGGTTAGACATCTCCCAGATGAACTGGGGCTTGTGAGCACTTTCAGGCCCAGTTCTCGCAGAGCTGTGTCTGGGGGTGATGTGGCTATTCCCTCTGGTAGCCGGGCAGTCCTCGCCTGCTAGGGAGATATGAGGCATTTGCCATTTGGCTCAGAATTCCAGCCGGGCACATGGTGTTAACCATCCCTGACCCCAACCCACTTCCCTGAGCCTCCTGTAAAGCAGTAACAGAAGTGATGACCCCTTAGGTCAGGAGCCAGGAGGCAGGTGTGGCTGCTCTATACCTGTTTAAATTAATCTGTGATTTTAGGGTGTCACAATGACTCTCAGAGTCACCCTCCTCCACAGAAAAATGAGAATGAAAATAACAAATTTGGATTTTGCTTCCCTCTTTTGGAAACCAGCAAGGGATCTCCAACTTTATTGCAGAATAAAATCCTAGCTTCTTCGCCTAGAATTCAAGCTGTGCAGCAATGCGATGCCCTGCAGCCTCTTTTAATATTTTTTTTTAACTTTTTTTGAGATGGAATCTCACTCTGTCACCGTGGGTAGAGTGCTAGAGTGCCCTGGCCTCTTAGTTCCCAGCAACATCAAACTCTTGTGCTCAAGCAGTCCTCTTGCCTCAGCCTCCTGAGTACCTGAGACTACCGGTGCTGGTTTTCTGAGAAAGAGACCCCACCCCACCCATACCAGACAGGCAGGGCCATCCACCAGGGCAATGCCTCTGTAAGTGAGGCACTGGATCCACTTGGCCCAACACCAGCCCCCCTGGGATGTTCCCATCACATGAACCCACTGGGCCAAAATGCGACTTCCTAGCTGGGGGCAATGGCTCACACTTGTAATCCTAGCAACCTGGGAGGCTGACGGGGGTGGATCGCCTGAGCTCAGGAGTTCAAGACCAACCTGAGCAAAAGTGCGACCCTGTCTTTACTAAAAATAGAAAAATTATCTGGTTGTTGTGGCAGGCATCTGTAGTTCTCACTACTCGGGAGACTGAAGCAGGGGGATCCCTTGAGCCCAAGAGTTTAAGGTTGCTGTGAGCTATGATGACACCAAGGACCTAGGTTGCAGAGTGAGACTCTCTCAAAAGAAAATAAACAAAAAATGTGACTTCCTGTTTCAGCCTATATTGCATAGTGTGAGTTGACTTTGGCAATTAGCAATGAATCATTTGAAATGATACCGGAGAGAATACTGATGGAAAATGAGTTTGGGGGAAGTTGGTGAGCTCCAAAATTTGAACCAGTTTTAGACTTCTAAGAGAGACATCCTAGATATAAAAACAAGAGATATTTACTGGACATTCAAGGCACTGTTTTTTGTTTGTTTGTTTGTTTTTTATTTTTGTCCAAGACTGGGTTTGAACCCGCCACCTCCGGCATATGGGGCTGGCACCCTACTCCTTTGAGCCATAGGTGTTGCCTCAAGGCACTGTTTTAAGGGTCTTAGGAACCCTTAGTAATTACACAACCCATGAGGTGATTACCACTATTTCTTCCACTCGCTGGATAAGAATGCCAGATCATAGCAGTGAAGGACTTTTCATGAGGTCCCACCTTGCTTTTAGTATCTATCAGAAGGCTTTGTGACCCTGCAGCTTAATAAAATTATGTAAATGTGATCATTTTTGAAAACAGCCCCATCACACATAAGAGTGATATCCTGCTATACAAACAGGCCTGAAATTATCCCCAGCTGTTTGATTCTGTGACATTCTCCACCCACCCCCTTTTTCTTCTCTCTGAGGAGTAGATGGTGAGCTTGGGTTGGGATCCTTCAGCGCTGCCCACAAGACTGGGGTCTGCATGCAGGTAGTTGGTACTGGGAAGATGATGCCAAATAACTCGAGGAGGGAGTGAGGAAGTAAAGTGTGGAAAGAGGGAGGGCCACTGGGGTGCTGTGCAGAACACACTCTGCTAGTCCAGCCGAGGTGTCCACCAGCTCCCCTAGGCTGGGGGCGTGACCTTCATGGCACTTCTGGCCTGCTCCAGGCATGGGCTGAGCTGGTCCTGGAGCCAAGGGAGGGCTTTGCCTGAGAGCTTTCGCTGCCACCAGTGTGAGAGGCTGTGACGGCAGGAGGCCGTGGGGGTGGCAGGAGCAGCTTCCAGTCCTCAGAGAGCAGCCAGCGCACCTCTGATGTGACTGCAGCGAGGAGGCACAGCTTTGGTCTAGCCGTTTCCTGACGCCCCAAAACTTGCTTTGTGGCTGGATGAGAGGCCTGTGGCCGGGAATGGCGTCTTTCTCTGAATGACTTTCATGGTCCCTCCCTAGGCTGTGCCTATCGTAATTTTGGCCATGAGCGCAAATTAGGCACCAGGGGTCTGCATGAGTTCAAGCACCTAGATATTTCCAAGCTTCTTTTAATGCTTTTAACTTATAAGACACAAACATATGGATATGGCTCACTGTGTACCACTTTTTCCCTTTTGAATCTAAACGTTTGTGTATTTCCTTTTTAGCTATTTTCTGAATGGCTGAGCTTGAGCCAAACCTTACTGTCTCTTTTCTCTCTAAAGGAGCAGGTGGCAAGTTATATTTTCCAAAAATGTCCAAAGCAATATTTTTGGCCCAACATGTTCTTCCAGAACTTTTCCATTCCCCCACGAAGAGGTGATTTCTTTTCCCCTCCCCTTGAAATTGGGTCAAGTAAGTTCTGGGGGACATGATGCTGTGTGGCTTCTGAGGTCATAAAAGGCCATGCCACTTCCACCTGGCTTTGTCTGCTTCTGGACACTGACCCTTGGACAGACACTGAGCTGCGAGCAAGCCCAGGATGCAGGGAGAGGCCACATAGGGGTGGTCTGGCCAACAGCCCCAGCCCAGGTCTGAGCCGATGGACAGCATCAAACACCACGTGCAAGGAAACCAGTGCTCAGACCATTTGCCGCACCCCCTCCTTAGATCTTGCAGCTGAAGCCCTAGACATCTTGGAGCAGAAGCAAGTTGTTCCTTCTCTGCCCTGTTAATGTCACACAATCCATGAGCAATGCCAATAAGTTTTGGGGTCATTATTTATATACCTGGACAAGCAAGTCTTTGCCTTGAAGGGGAGATGGGTGGTGGTCTCTGCTGTCTGGAGGCTGAGGGCTCATGTCATGCCGGGGGTCCCAGGCTGGGCCTTTTCTTAGTCCAGAGCACATGCCTGAGCAAATCAAGCAGGTGACCTGAATCAAAGACATGAAGTCTGCAGTGTCCCCGGCATTTCCTCAGGGCCCTGTGCTGGCCAGAGTGCTTTGGTTATGAGCAACAGGAATGATTAAGAGTAAGTTAGGCATGTGGCACTGTACTGGGAGGCCACGGGCAGCTCACTGGGCCTGAGGGAAAACCTGATGGGAAAACTCGAAAGGACAATGACCAGAGCTGTCCAGGCAGCTTGGAGGTAGACATTGCATCTTCGCAGCCTCAATGGATAAACCAGCTTTCTAAATTTTCTGCCCTTTCACTTGGCTCGAGAATCAAATGCCCAAGAGAAATAGTTCAATTGGCCACATGCCTCCCCCCGCCATACTGTAAAACCGTCAGGCTATGCTTCCTGAGGTTCTCATCACAGCTCTGCAGCATAGCAGGGCTGGGGAGGAGACTGCTAATACAGACTGAGCACTCAGCCTGTGGCTGGCACAGGGCTTCAGTCACTGAGCCCTCACCAGGAGGCAGCTGCTGCTACTGTCCTCATTTTGTGGCTGAAGACATGAAAGCACAGAGAGGGTAAGAAACTTACCCAAGGTCACTCCGCTGGTGAGTGGTGTTGCCAAGGCTTCAGCACAGCTGCGTCACATCCTGGACTCTGATTCCCACTGTCACAGCCTCTCATGGGCCTACAGATGGAATTTTGCTCATGTCACAGTTCCCCAGAGGTCAATCAAAGGGCTCCTTATAGCAATAAGAGGAAGGGAGGCCAGGCCGGGAAAACAACAGGTGCTCACAACAGAGCCTAATTGTGCAAGGGAGGACAAGGAAGGGGGTTGGGACCAAGATCTGGGTCCCCAGAGAGGTGGGTAACCAACCATTACACCCAAACTGACTGACCAGGGGGCCAGGACGTGCCCCGGCCAGAGCTATGGCTACATATTTGCCATAGGCATAGCAGAGTAATTTCTTAGAAAAGGACAGTTGCTTACCTCAGGGCTATGGCTGCCTGAGTCACCCCCTATCTGACTCCTAGACACAGCACCTGGCACTTTTTTCCTCCTTCATCACTTAATGTGATACAAACAGGGGCTTAAAAAGCCCCACATCTTATCTTCTTTTGTTGCTCTTGGAACTGTCTGACCACCCTGTGAATGATCCAGATTAACCTGTTGCAAAGGCATGATACACAAGGCTCATTTGCCAATAGACCGTCAACCTCTTGTCATGTGATCAAGGCCATCAGAGACCATTCAGTTCAGCTGGGCCCCAGCTGACTGCAGCCAAGTGAGTGAGCACAGGCAGGAGCAGCAGAAGAACCAGGCAGCTGAGCCCAGCGTAGATCAACTGACAGGGCCATGAGCTGGTATATGATCATTGTTTTAAGCTACTAAGATTTGGACCTTTTCTTAATGCTGCAAAAGCTAACTTATACATCAAGCTTAAGTCAGTGGGTCAAGTCTAATGTCAGTGAATAGAATCCTTTCACAGAGCAGGGAAGCCTATATTTGAAAAAAATAATATCATCTTCCAAAGTCTCCAATTTCCATACCAGACAGGGTCATGCTTAGTAGGAGAACTTGTGTCTTATTTATTTTGTCACCTTATTGTCTTGCACAACATATGGCATGCAGTATATGTGTATATATATGCTCAAATGCTGGCAAATAAGTGTATATCACAGTGAAAAAAGGACATCCTCTGCTTTCAAGGTGTTTATTGTTTATGAGATCTGATGATCACGTTATTGAACTTGCCACCATGCACGTATGTTGGTAGCACTGTACAAACAACTCAGTAAGATTTCATATCCTTAGAATATATCACTGTCTCACAGTTGCATTCCTGTAGACACGTGGCAGTGTCATGCTGAGTGGTGTTTATTACTGTTGTTGCATGTTTTTTTGTGCTATCCCAAGAATGTTGGAGCTTGAATTAAAGCAAAGAACTAACATTAAACTTATTAAACTTGTTAAACTTAGCATGAGTGGATGTGAAATCAAGGCCATGTCAGTTCAAGTTCATGTGGATAATGGCAGGAAAACACGGCAGTGTAAAATGGATTAAGCATTTTCCTGAGGGAAGAGAAAACATCACTGATAAAGAGAGGTCAGGGTGGCCAGTAATAAGCAGAACTGATGAAACATTTAAAAAATTCATCAAATTGTGGATCAAAATCATTGTCTGACTGTGAGAAGCAAAGCAGACCAAGTAAACAGGGAGAAACAGGAAAATCATAACTGAGAATCTTGGCATGAGAAAGGTGTATGCAAAAATGGCCCCAAACAGCTCACCAGTGAACAAAAATAAAGGAGAGTTGAGGTTTTCCAAGGCTTTTCAAAGAGGCAAGAAGATCCAGAAAGGCCATCTTATCACTGGTGATGAAACATGGCTGTACCAATACGACCCTGAAACAAAGCATCAAAGTGCACAGTGAAAGTCTGCCAATTTTCCCCAACTAAAAACATTCCTTCAGTCCAAATCAAGAGTTAAATGATGTTGTTAACCTTTTTTGATATCAGAGGGATTGTTCATTATGAATTTGTACCAACTGGATAAACAGTTAACTGAGTTTGTTATTTAGAAGTGCTGAAAAGGTTGTGTGAAAAGTTAAATGAAAACAACCTGAACTTTCTGCCAACAACTCATGGCTCTTACATCACCACAAGGCACCAGCTCACATGGCATTTCGTTGAAGGAGCTTTTAGTCAGTACATACATAACCGTATTGCAACACCCTCCCTATTCACCTGATCTGACCCTCAATGAAGACAAAGAAAATATTGAAAAGAGAAGACAGAAGAAGATTTTCTTTATCTTTACATGAAGGCAAAGAAAATATTGAAAAGAGACATTCTGATGACATTCAGGACATCAAGGGTGATAATGACAACAGCTATCATGGCCATTCCAGAAAAAGAACTCCAAAATTGCTTGAAGGGTGGACTAGGCACTGGCATTGGTGCATAGCTTCCCAAAGGGGGTACCTGAAAGGTGACCATACTGATATTCAACAATGAGATATCTCAGTGAGGTACTTCTAGGATGAATTTGCAAACTTAATTGTCAGACCTCATAGATATGAAGATAAGACTCACATTTGATACCTATCAAATAGGGAAAGCTGAGAATAAATAGTGCCATGGAAAGTGTCAAGCTTGGCTGAGGAAAAGGACAGGTGTTTCCACTTGGGAACAGGTGAAAAAGAAGGAGGGAATTGAGAGAAGGTTTCTGTAAATCATAGCGTTTAAAATTGCCTTGAAGGGCTCAGCGCCTGTGGCTCAACGGGCTAAGGCGCCAGCCATGTACACCTGAGCTGGCGGGTTCGAATCCAGCCTGGGCCCGCCAAACAACAATGATGGCTGCAACCAAAAAATGGCCGGGCGTTGTGGCAGGCACCTGTAGTCCCAGCAACTTGGGAGGCAGAGGCAAGAGACTCGCTTGAGCCCAGGAATTGGAGGTTGCTGTGAGCTGTAATGCCAGGGCACTCTATCCAGGGTCACAGCTTGAGGCTCTGTCTCAAAAAAAAAAAAGGAAGAAAAGAAAGGCCCCGTATTGACATGGATCTAACCTTGTAAAAGTCATTACACTTAGGATTTTTGAAAATTTCATGGTAGGAACTGTGCATCATTTCATGTAGATGGAATTGTGCT
>CAUYRH010126281.1:0-18790 GCA_963574655.1 Perodicticus potto
AAAGTCTCTTGAATGTTATCACAATCAGGTTGATGAAAATATCTTTGATTGTATCTGAAGCCCGTACACTGTACCCCATGACTGAATTATTGTACACAGATATGATTTAATAAAAAAGAAAAGATAAAAAAAAAAAAGAAAGAAAAAAAGAAAAGCAATGAATGGAAATTTTATGAAAGGAATTTAGAAAAAATGTACAAAAACTTATTGAAACAAGTAGAGATATTTGAATATGAAAGGACTTTGGATAATAGTATGGAATTATTGTTGATTTTCTAAGGTGTAACAATGTAGGTTTTCAGTAGATGCACAGTGAAGGGTTGAGTGATGAAGAATCATGAGTCTCACAAGTTAGAGTGGTTCAGTCAGGATCTTCATCCCTCTTCATTCTCTCCCTTCATACACACAAACACACACATGAAACATACACCTGTATCTATACAGAGATATTAAGCAAAAACTACGTATGGCAAAATAACTGTAGAATTTTATCAATGATACATACCAAACTCCCTCCCCCTTTCTTGAGTGTGGTTGTGTCTTTCTCTCGTGTGGGCAGGTAGTTCATTTACTGGTTTCATATTAGTATTGAATACATTGGATACCTATTTTTCCATTCTTGTGATACTTTACTTAGGAGGATATTCTCCAAATCCATCCAGGTAAATATAAAAAATATAAAGCCTTTATCTTTTTTTATAGCTGAATAGGATTCCATGGTATACATATATTGTAACTTATTTATCCATTTGTGAATTGATGGGCAATTGGGTTGTTTCCACATCTTGATGATTGTGAATTGAGCTGTGATAAGCATTCTAGTGCAAATGTCCTTATGGTGAAATGATTTTTTTCTTCTGGGTAGATACCTAATAATGGGGTTGCAAGATCCAATGGAAGGTCTACTTTTGGCATATCTTTGAGGATTCTCCATACTTCTTCCCAAAAAAGTTGTATTATTTGGAATCCCACTCACAGAGTGTAAGTGTTCCCTTCTCTCCACACCTGCACCAGCATCTATTCCTTTGGGACTTTGTGATGTGGGCTATTCTCACTGGGATTGGGTGATATCTCAAGGGGGTTTTGCTTTGCATTTCTTTGATGATTAGGGACAATGAGCGTTTTTTCATGTGTATGTTGGTCATTCGTCTGTCTTCGTGGGAGAGGTATTTCTTGGCTATGATAAATGGGATTTTTTACTCTTTTCTTGCTAATTTGTTTGAGTTCTCTGTAGATTCTGGTATTAGCCCTTTGTCAGATTCATAACATACAAATATCTTCTCTCACTCTGAAGGTTGTCTATTTGCTTTAATTGTTGTGTCCTGGCTCTGCAGAAGCTTCTCAGCTTCATCAGGTCCCATTTATTCATTTCTGTTATTGCTGCCATTGTTGATGGGGTCTTCTTCATAAAACCTTTCCTTGGATTGCCAAGAGGTTTTCCCATATTTTCTTCTAGAATTTTTATCTTTTGTGTCTCAGATTTAAACCTTTTAACCTTCGTGAGTCAATTTTTGTCAGTGGAGATGTGCAGGTTCAGTTTCAGTCTTTGGCATGTGGTTTACCAGTTCTCCCAGCACTATTTATTAGAGATTCCTTTCTGCAGTTTATATTTTTGTTTGGTTTATCAAATATCAGATGGTGATATGAAGTTGATTTCATCTCTGGGCTTTCTATCCTGTTCCATAGATCTATGTCTCTGTGCCATTGAGTTTTAAGAGTTCTTTGTATATTCTAAAAGAAGTCCTTATTGGACATGTTGTTGGCAAATGTCTTCTCACATTTTGTGGCTTGTCTTTCATGTTCTTCATGGGTCTTTCACAGAGCAAAAGTTTTAAATTTTGATAAGCTCCAATTTATCAACTTTTTCTTTTATGGATTATACTTTTTGTTTCTTGTCTAAGAACTCTTTGCCCAGTTCCATGTTCCAAAGTCTTTCCTTTTTTTGTTTTTTCCTTTTTAAGCCTTGTAGTAAATTAGATGTGTGTTTTACTTTCAAGACTGTGATTCATTTTGAATGTTGTGTGTATGTGAAGGGTGTTTTTTTTTTTTAACAGAGTCTTATTCTGTTGCCCAGGTTAGTGTCATGGCATCAGCCTCACTCAAAGCAATCTCAAACTTCTGAGTTTAGGTCATCTTTCCTTCCTGCCCTAGCCTCCTGAGTAGCTGGGAATACAGGTGAACACCACAACACCCCTATAATTTTTCTATTTTCAGTAGAGATGGGGTCTCACTCTTGCTCAGGCAGGTCTCAAGCATCAGAGCTCAAGAAAACCTCCTGCCTGGGCCTCCCAGTGTAGTAGGATTACTGGCATAAGTCACTGCACCCTGCCAAGATTCACTTCTTATTTTATTTTGGTTGCCCTGTTGCTCCAGCACCATTTGTGGGGAAGGCTGTCCTTCCTCCATTGAATTGTTTTTTCACATTTGTAAAAAAAAAAAACAGTTGGATGTATTTTCACATTTTGTTCATTTTTTTAGTCCAGTTGTTTGTCGTCTTCTTGAGTTTTAAGAATTTGTCATCTATTATTTACAAGTTCTTTATCATGCACATAATTTGGAGATATTTTCTCTGATTGACCTGGCTGGACTTTTTGTTTTCTTAATGGTGTTTTGGGAAGCACTAAGTCCAATTTATTTTATTTCATTTGTGGATTATGCATTTGGTGTTTTAGCTAAAAATTTTTTGCCAGACCCAAAGTCCCAAAAATTTTCTCTTATATTTTCTTTTGGAAACTTTATTATTTTAACTCTTACATATATTTTAGTTCTTTCTGTCTATGTCATTTGAGTTAATATTTTATATGTTATCAGGTGAGTTTCTAAATTTATCACTTAATTTAGATATTCAATTGTATCTGAACCATTTTAATAATGGAACTATTATTTTTCCATTGAATTACCCAGGCAACTTAGTTAGAAATCAATTGGCCAAAAATGTAAGAATGACTTTCTTGATACTCTGTTCCATTGATCTACCTACCTATCAGTATTATATGATTTGGATTATTGTAGTTTTACACTGTATTCCAACTTTTCAATCAAATTTATACTGGTTCTTCTGCATCCTTTGCATTTTCATACACATTCCAGGATTGTTTTGTCAATTTTCATAAATCTGCCTGCTGAGATTTGGATAGGGATTGTGTTGAATGTATGGATCAGTTTGGTGAGAGTTGCCATTTCACAATATTTCAGACAGCATTAGCTCAAGCAGTCACTTCCCCTTATGGGACTTTTATCTTAACTATAGTATTCAGCTTTCAAACTCACATCAGTCCATTTATTTAGGCCTTCTTTAATTTCTCTTACTAATGTTTTATAATTTTAAGTGTATAAAAACGGCACCATTCTTAAATTTATTCCTATTTTACTCATTTGGAAGCTATTGTGAAAGGAAATTTTACATTTTCATTGCTGGTTGAGTTCCGAATTATAAACCAACCTTGTATTTTTGAGATAAATTCCATTTGTCATGGAGTGTGATCTCTTTCCTATGGTGCTATGTTGAGTTTGCCATTGTTCTGGTAAGGATGTTCATGTTTATGTTCATGGGTGATACTGGTCTGTGGTATTCCTTTCTGTGTGATGTTATTATCTGACTTTTACATTAGAGTAATGCCAGTTCCATCAAATGAGGTGGAAATTCTCCCCTCCTGCCCCATGTATGGAAGAGCTTTTGAAGGATTACTTTATTAGTATTTAAATATTTCATAGAATTCACCAGTGAAGATTTCTGGGCATGAGCATTTGTGGGAAGATGTTTAAATTACTGGCTTAATATATAGTTTTATTTATATTTTCTTTTCTTTTCTTTTCTTTTTTTTTTTTTTTTTTTTTGAGACAGAATCTTATTTTTTTGCCCTAGGTAAAGTGCTGTGGCATCAAAGCTCACAGCAATCTCAAACACTTGCGCTCAAGCAATCCCCTTTCCTCAGCCTGCTGAGTAGTTGGGATTACAGGCACCCACCACAATGCCTGGCTATTTTTCAGAGACTGGGTCTCACTCTAGCTCAGGCTTGTCTTGAACTCCTGAGCTCAGGCAATCCACCCACCTCAGCCTCCCAGAGTGCTAGAATTACAGGCATGAGCCACTGCACCTGGCCTTAGATTTTCTTTTAATCCTTAAGTCAGTTTTGGTAACATATCTTTTTATGAATTTCTCCATCTTATCTAAGTGGTCTAATTTATTGGCATAAAGTTGTTCACAGTGGTTTTATATAACACTTTTTAATTTTCAAAAGGTTGTTAGTGATATCTTGTCTTATGTTCATGACTTTGGTAATTTGCATCTTGTTTCTCAACTTGCTTTGATTTTGTAATCAATAAAACAATCTTATCATTTCACTTGGCTTCTCTTTACAGAATTTCCTGCATTGCTGACCATGTACTGAGATTTAATTAGGAAGGAACCTAAACATGGATTTTCCCCTCTCTGTGAGGGTCCTGTGGCAGATGGGCAGTGTGGTAGTGAAACCTCAGGCTACAGAGGGTGGGTAGATGCTCTCATGCTGAGGAAGAGACCTACAACTCCACATGGAGAAGATCCCCTGGGGTTGTGAGGGAAGAAGCCTAGGTGGAAACCAGCTTGGCGGGGGTGGGGGGGGAGGGGGCGGGTGGACAGGAAGACCCGGGCAGCCTCCTCCAAGGAGGGATCTTAATTCTAGGGGCAATTGGACAAGATGGGAGCAAGGATGACCCAAGAGTAGGTCTGGACCCTGGGCCCAGCAATGGGAGAGGAAGGAGGACCTCCTTGAGCCCGGAGGCCCTGGGGTCTACTGTTTCATGGATCACACCAGATCCAAAGTGAACCTATATTAAACATGCTTTGCATCGCTTCTTGGCCTGTTGGCTAAGATCAAGTGTAGTAACAATGCTGTGAACTCTCTCCATGTGCTCTGGGTCTCAGGAGATTTGGATTCATGTCCTGTAATTTTTCTGAAGGATGTCCCCATGTGTTTTTTCATGAATGTTTGTCTGGTATTTGTTTCCTGTCTTTTTACTTGCAAACTTTTAGTACCTTCTACTGAATGTGTGTCTTTTACAAACAGCCCACAGTTACTTATTTTTACTTCTCTGCACTTTTTGTTTCACAGTTGGAGTGTCTGAGTCCATCGTGTTTAATATAATTGGTGTCATGGTTGGTTTGAGTCTGCAGCTTGCTACTTACTGTCCTTTAATCTCTTATCTTCTTTGCTCCATTCTTTTTCATTCTTGCCTTTTTTAGATTAATCGAAAATCATTCCTTATTATAGTCTTCTTAATTAGTGTTGTACTTACATATCCTCTTACTATTCCTTTAGTTATATGAGAAGGCACAGTGACATGACATATTCTAATCACTGTGGAGGATAATTTCTACAACTTTTGCTACCTGTGCAGACAACCCAGGGAGAATAGGTGCTCTGGCTCTGAGACATGGGGATGGAAGAAAGAGAAGGATCCAATGATGGAGCTGCAGCTACAGAGGCATCTGGGCCTCCCCCCCAGGACCCCCTCCCCCCAAACCCTCTCCCTTTACTGCCATCCCTGACCAAGAGCTGAGATGCTGCAGCCCCAGCAAAGTCCCCTCCCTGATCACACTGTGGAGCAGTGATGACATGCATCACTCTGAGGAGGAGCTGCTCTCTGAGGCTTGGCCTGTAAAAAGAAACCCATGTTTTGGCTTGTGGGCAAAAATAAATGTGCACTAAACATTTATCATAAAATTGCATACACTGTGGTCATCTGTTGAATGTACACCTAGTACATATTAGGGGACCCTCAAATGCCATCTAGATTCAGCATGGCAGGCCTGTTGACAAGTGTTTATTGTTTCCTCTAGTGAAGGAGTGGAGACCAGCCTGAGCTAGAACAGCTGGGTCTGTTCTCATAGGAATTTGAGTCCTAAGAAGTGGCAAAGAGTCTGAAGGGTGTGGGAGTATTTAAGTTTTATTCCAATAGCTGTTCCCTCATAAGACTGATGATCACTATCTGTTGCCCGTAGCCAGGTGCTCCCCTGGTCCCCACTTGTTTTGAACCTTATTTCTTTTAGCTGCACCTGTGATTCTATAACCTATAGCTGATACTCTTGACCCACTTTATTTTTTTGCCAAATATCTAGACTCTGTGCTTTTGTTACTTATAAATAACTAACTGATAACTTCAGTTACTACATAACCTTGTGAGGAAGTGAGTTAAGATATATAGAACAGTACTTGGGCAATTTTTATTTTATTTTATTTTTACATTCATTTATTTTTGAGACATGGGTATCACTCTTTCCCAGGCTTGATCCTAGCTCACTGCAACCTAGAAAATCCCCAGCTCAAGTGATCCTCCCACCTCAGCCTCCTGTGTACCTGGTACCTGTAGGCGCATGACACTATGCCTGGGAAATTTTTTTGTGCAGAGACAGAGTCTCACTATGTTACCCAAGCTGGTCTCAAACTCTTGGCCTCAGGTGACCCTCCAAACCTCCAACCCTCCAACCCTCTGGGGATTTCTCACAGGCAGCTTCAGTCTCAGTTACCTGCAACCATTTCCTCACCCTTCTCCCTAAATGGACCCCAGGCGACCTTGCAGAGTAAGCCTGACAATGTCATTTTCTCAACATTTCCTCTTATAGCAGCAGACACTCAGCCTGCCTTTCTTTCACAGAATCTCCATCATCCAGCATCCTAATTGTCCTCCTTTGTCTACTCTTCATCTCCCAGAATACACTGGGATTCCAAGTGTGAGACGCCCCACCTGGGCTGTTTATTTATTTATTTGGAAGTAGGGTTTCACTCTACTTCCCGGACTGGACTGGACCTCTGGGCCCCAGTGCCCTTCCTACCTCAGCCTCTGCAATAGTTAAGCTACAGATAAGCACCACAGTCCCTGGATTTATTATAAAAAATAGAACAGTGACTAATTATTGAAGAAACATACGTTTATTCCCCACTGAACATAATATTTAGCATCTGATGGACTCTTCAGGGCTGTGAAAATACTTTCCATATGATACCCAACAAATGAGGATGTGTGGCCCCTGTGAAACTGGAAGCTGCGAGTGAGGCAAACACGAGCTGTGCCCAGGAACACAAAATACATGTGACAAAGTACTCACTGGGATAACAGGCTAGCTCAGGGCCATGGCTTTTGGGGAGAATTCATGGGGGCCCACAGAACCCTCCTTTAGCAGATTATTCCCAAAGGCCATGAGTCCCCGTGTGCTGGAGACTCTGAGAGAAGCGCACTCCTTTACCACCAGGACAGTCTCTGGACTTCTGCTTTGATGCACAGCCCAGGGAATTAACACAGTCCTCTAGTCCAGGGGTGAATCCCTGTTACGAACTGCCTTCTGAGTGGCTGTCAGTCTGTGCTCATCCATTCTAACTGACAGAGAGTCCTCTATACTCTGTGTGGGGGATTTCTCACAGGCAGCTCCTCATCTTCGTTACCTGCAGCCATTTCCTCTCCCTTCCACCTCACTGGACCCCAGGGGGTCTGGCAGAGTAACAGACCCTGACAGATCTGACAATGTCCCAGCCTGGAGCATCATGTATGTTTCCTGTTACTCTCATAGGACACATCACCTGGGGTCCTTGGCCTCTGACTTCCTGTGGGTTGAGAGTAGGAGGCCCTGCAGGAATCTTTGTGCTGGTGGAGTGAGAACTCAAGGCATTTGTTCCCCTGCTCTTCCCGGGGTGCTGTGCTAAGGTAATGCCTGCCTTCCTCTGCCCACAGCTGCAGCCCATCTTCTGTGACCCCCTCTAAGGCTACAGCTTTGCTGGGTTTTAAAAACAACTCCCTTCTGTTGTCCCTTCAGTGTAGAGGGGTAACAGCCTCCTGCTAGTCCCAGGGCTTTCCCACCTTGTGCCATCAGCTGCCTAAGCCTGTGTAAACGGCCCATTCATTACACTGTCTTCAGTGAGTCCTGTGATTCTGCTGGGGTTGGGGCCTCAAAGGCATAAACTTTCAACAAGAATTTATTCAAATTGCAGAATGGACACATCACTTACTGATCTTACTTCCAAAATGAGGCTTACTATGATACATGTGAATTAAGAGGTGTTCTGGTAAGAGTGCTGGGAGGAAGGCAAAGGAGGAACAGTCCGGCCATTGTTGCATGAAATTCAGAGACCCCGTGTGCAGATGCTGCCCTGGGTGTCCTGGTGGAATCACAAACCTGCTGTCACAAACCATTTGGAGCCTGGGCAGAACTGAATGATTGCAAATCAAAGTAAGATGTAGATAAATTCCATAAGGAAGAAATGGAATCTATAACTGAAAAATAAACAACACACCAGTGACAGGGCAGGATCCAGATGTGCCATGTGCAGCCCTGGATCCCCACAGTTTCGGAGAATTTCTCACCTTCTCTGAGGCCCTGTGATCTGGTGCAACAAAGGAGGAATGCAGACACCTATACAAGAAACGACCCAGGGTCTTAGTTCAGGCTGCTGTAACAAAAGGCATAGACTGGGTGTCTTCACCAACAAAAGTTTATTTCTCACAATTCTGGAGGCCAGAAAGTTCCAGGTCAGGGCACTAGTGCATCCAGTGTCTGGTGGGGAGTTGGCTTCCTGCTTTGCTGATGCCCATCTGCTCTTACATCTTCACCTGGCAGAGAGCAGAGAGAGGATGTTGCTGTCTCCTGTCTCTTTATAATGGCAGTAATCCTACTAATAAGAACTCCATGCTCATGAACTAATCACCTCCCAGCGGCCCCACCTCCTTCCTCCATCTCATTTGGGGTTGGGTTTCAACACAGGTATTTTGAGGGAACACAGACATTTAGTCCATAGCACTAGTCAAAGCTGAATGTCCACAGGGAGGGACACACCATTTACCCTCCCCACCTGCCCTTCTCCTGTGCCCACCTGCTACTACATTAACACATTGCTAGTTCCAAATTATAACATTCATCCATTTATTCCCCCTTTATCAAGCTACCCAGTTCATCCCAAAAAGAGTTTTTAGAAAATTATCAAACATTATAAAATTCTTACTCAGCACAACAAGCTAGAATGAGAGGGAGAACCCCTCGGCACCGAGTCCTACACAAGACATGGATGGGGAGGGAGATTTCTTAGCTCCATCATCCCAGAAAAGGAAAAGGTCTCCAGGGGCAGGAACACAGGTCTGGGTAACAGAGAAGACTCTGGAAAATGGGATCTTCTCCCTGCTCCTTATAAGTGTTTGACTGAGATCAGCACAGACATACAGAAGACCAGCTAGAGGAGAAGGATACAAAATCAACGTGTAAAAACATCAATAATGGTCTAGCTGAGAAGTAAATCAAGATGGCAACCCCATCTACAACACTTAGAAAAAGAAACTCATGAATATATGTCACCAAGATGTGAAGATTTCTGCTATACAAACTACAAAACACTGATGAAAGACCTTGTAAATAGCACAAAATAGAAATGCATCCATGCTCATGGAAAGAAATAATGTCATCAAAAGAATCATGCTGCTCAAATTAATGTACAGATTCAATGCCTTCTCCACCAAAATACCAAAGTTACTTTTCACAACATTAGGAAAAAACAATCCTAAAGTTCATATGCAACCAGGAAGAAAAAAAAAAGCCCTAATAACCAAAGCAATCCTAAGCAAAAAGAACAAAACTGGAGGCATCATATAACTTGAATTCAAATTATGCTACACGGCTGTAGTAACTAAAACAACATGGGACTGGCATAAAAATAGGCATGTACGGTTCAGTGCCCACAGCACAGTGGTTATGGCGCCAGCCACATGCACCAAGGCTGGTGGGTTGGAACCTGGCCCAGGCCAGCTAAACAACAATGACAACTGCAACAAAAAATAACCAGGCATGTGTTGAGCACCTGTAGTCCCAGCTACTTGGGAGGCTGAGGCAAGAGAATCACTTAAGCCCAAGAGCTTGAGGTTGCTGTGAGCTGTGACTCTACAGCACTCTACCGAGGGCGACAAAATGAGACTCTGTCTTAAAAAAAAAAAAATAGAGATGTACATTAATGGAACAGAATAGACAATCCAGAACTAAAGCCATATACCTACAGCCAGTTTATCTTTGACCAGGTCCACAAGAATACACACTGAAGGACACCCTTTCCAATAAACGGTGCTGGAAAAAAATGATTTCATTTTTGTAGAAGAAAGAACCCTTATCTCACACCATGTACAAAAATTAGCATGAGAAGAATTAAAGACTTAAATGACAGATCTAAAAATACTAGAAGAAAACCTAGGAAAAATTCTTCTGGAATTGGTGTAAATAAAGAATTCATGACTAAACCTCAAAAGCAAATGCAACAAAAACAAAAAGAGACAAACGTAACTTAATGAGCCTAAAAAGCTTCTGCATAGAAAAACAAATAATCACCAGAGTGAAGAGACAATCTGCAGAATGGGAGAAGACATTTGCAAACTAATATCCAGAAACTATAAGGAACTCAAATAGCAGCAATGACAAAAACAAATAACTTCATTAAGAAAAGTAGGAAAGGACATGAACTGACATTTTCAAAAGAAGACATACAATGGCCAACAAGCTAATAAGAAAAAATGCTCAACGTGACTAATCATCAAAGATGATTAGGCCAATAAGAAAATATGCTCAACATGACTAATAATCAGAGAAATGCAAATTACAACCACAAGGAAACATCATCTTACCCAGTTGTCATGGCTAATTTTAAAAAGACAAAAAATGACATTCTCTCTTTAGAGAAAAGGGAACACTTATATACCTTTTATGAGAATGTATATTAGTGTAACCTCTATTTCTCAAAGAACTAAGAATAGAACTACCTCAATCCAGCAGTCTCAAAATAAAAGAAACCACTTTAACAAACAGATGCCTGCACTTGTAAGTTTATCATAGCACTACCCACAATAAAAGAAACATTTCTTCTTTAATAAAAGAAAATTTTCTTCTTTTTACATTTGGTTTTGAAAAGAAGTCTCAGTATCATAGCACTACCCACAATATAAGATACATTTCTTCTTTCAATAAAAGAAAACTTTCTTCTTTTTACATTTGGTTTTGAAGAGAAGTCTCAGTATCTTACCCAAGATGGTCTCAGCTCCTGGCCTCAAGTGATCCTCTCACCTCAGCCTCCCAAGTCCCTGAGATTGAGGTGCAAGCCCTGTGCTTGGGTGATTCTTTGTGATTTCTTTTTTGTTGTTGTTTGGTTTGGTTTTGAGACAGACTCTCACTATGTCGCCCTCAGTAGAGTGCTGTCGCGTCACAGCTCACAGCAACCTCAAACTCTTGGGCTTAAGTGATTCTCTTGCCTCAGCCTCCCAAGTAGCTGGGACTACAGGCATCTGCCACAACGTCCAGCTATTTTTTGTTGCAGTTGTCATTGTTAGTTAGCTGGCCCGGGACTGGTTCAAACCCACCAATTCTGGTGTATGTGGCTGGCACTATAACCACTGTGCTATAGGTGCTGAGCCATCTTCGGGATTTCTGATTTGGAGCTGGAGAGGTCCCAGAGGATATAGGTCTTTAATCAAATCAGGGCCTGAATGGAGTCAAGAAAATCTCTGCAATAACTCAGAGCTTTCATTGGAGCACCAGGCTCAGTGCTAATTCCTTTCTGCCATTGCTGTATTTGTCCTCTGATAACTGGAGCTGGAAGGAAGAAGAAATCTTTACAAATACAGACAAACACATGTAGTTAGAAAACTGGGACAAGAGTCAAAGAGTAGGAGGGACCCTGGTCTTTTTCCATGATAGATGTGGGGCTCTCTGTCATATATGTTCTGATGCTCCAAGTGCAAAAGAGAAACTTTCCTGCTTTCAGCTGAGTGACCAACAGTGGAAGTTGAAATTAAGAGAATCAGTGGCAGCCTCTCTCTCCAATTTTGCCCAGCAAACATAACGCAAGGGCTTAGGGCTCTGG
Organism: Perodicticus potto; assembly: GCA_963574655.1. NCBI lineage: Eukaryota > Metazoa > Chordata > Mammalia > Primates > Lorisidae > Perodicticus > Perodicticus potto. Next base: position 11,862 of record CAUYRH010126281.1, read on the forward strand.
CACTTCTCACCATGCATTTTCCTTTTCTGTTTAAGGAAAGAAATATACTTATAAAAATTGAGGGCTGTAATTCTCATGACCCCCATGCAACTGGATTAGGTACCAGGAATGTCTGTGCTTGTCACTGTTCCACCATCCAATTTTTGTGACTTCAGGAGACTGTCTCTACCCCTGGGCACTTTTTTATTCATCTGTGAATCTTGGATAAACACAGCTATTCCAGCAACCATAGTGAAACGCAGTGAGGACAAGCGGTCAATGGGGAGAGGAAAATCAAAGTGATGACATTTCCTCCTTGGCAGGGCATTTTAGGAACATTTTAATTAGGAGGAAACAGTTAATACCTGAAAGCCCTGGCTAAAAGTCCTTTTGGTTTAGGAAGAATGATAATTTCTTATCTTTCTACAAAATTAGGGGAAAAGTTGCTCCCTCGGAATTTCAAATAAGTTGAATATAGCTGTGAGATTGGGCCTATGACTTTGCTGAGTGAAACTGAAAAGGAATAGGAACATCTCTACTTTCAAAACAATAATCCTAAATTATGTACTTCTAATAACATAATGAAAAATCTATAAAGCATAAATTAGTAGAACTAAACGTAGAAAATAACAAATGTACTAGGCTGGGCACAGTGGCTCACACCTGTAATTCTAGCACTCTGGGCGACTGAGGCAGGTGAATTGCCTGAGCTGACAGATTCAAGACAAGGCACACCAAGAACAAGACCTTGTCTCTTAAAATAGCCGGGTGTTGTGGTGGGTGCCTGTAGTCCCAGCTACATGGGAGGCTGAGGCAAGAGAATTGCTTTAGGCTAAGAGTTTAAGGTTGCTGTGAATTGTGACGCCACAGCACTGTACCGAGAGAGACAAAGTGAAACTCTGTCTCAAAAACAAACAACAACAAAAAAAAAACAAATGTACCATTGTCACAATTGGAGATCTGAACACACCTTTTCTGGTATCTAATAGAAAAATCAGATTAAAAACCAGTAAGTTTTTCTACACCATTTTAGTGCACTATTAATCACATGGTCGAATGTCATCTATAGAAAACTCTATGTACAAGACTACAGAATGTACAGAGTTCTCAAGTGCACATTGTACATTTCAAATATAACCCTATGTTGGGACAAAAAAAACAAGACTGATCAAATTACAAAGCAATAAAATAATTAAAAATCTGATTTTATAATAGTACTAAAAATCAACAACAAAAAATTAGAAAATATACAAGAGTATGAAAATTAATCAATACGCTTTTAAACAGCTTATAGGTCAAAGATGAAACCACAGTGAAATTAGAGAATATTTTGAAGGAAAAACAAGAAAATTAAAACATTTAAAACTTATGAGACAAGGTTAAAGCTGGTATTAAATTTTATAACCTTAAACTGTATAAATATCCTAGGATAGAAAAATATCAGCAGGCTTGGCGCTGGTGGCACAGTGGTTATGGCACTGGCCACATACACCAAGGGTGGCCCTTTGAACCCGACCTGGGCCAGTTAAACAACAACAACAACAACAACAACAACAAAAATAGCTAGGCATGTGGTGGGTTCCTATGGTCCCGGCTACTTGGGAGGCTGAGGCAAGAGAATCACTTAAGCCCAGGAGTTTCAGGTTGCTGTGAGCTGTGATGACACAGCACTCTACTGAGGGTGACATGTGAGGCTCTGTCTCAAAAAAAAGAAAAATATCAGCAAATTAAATGCAAAAACACAGAGGAAAATAACAAAGATAAAAGCAAGTATTAATTAAATAGGGGAGAGGATTGCAAAGCCATAGGTTGGTTATTTGAAAAGACAGTTGAAGTCGAGGAGCACATGAAAGTCCCCAGACTTTGGTGAAAGGCATATTTTACCCTTTTAAGGGAAAACTCTTCTCAGTGTAGAGCTAATCTCCCCTTTTCTGGCTCACTGGACTCTCCAATAACATAAAATCAGATATTTCCCCTAGTATACATGCACTATGGATGTTCCCTTTGATAATAGATTGGTCACCAGTGACAAGGCAGTGGAGAGACCAGAAGGAGGTGGTGAAATGTGTTCAGAAGCAGACGACCTGCTGCTGTCCTCAGCAGCCTCCTTGCCTCTGATTCTGGGGTCCAGAGTAGGAGAATAAGCTGGCAATGAGGCAGATGATTTGTGAGGCACAAGCTGCCTCTAGATAGTTAGCTCACTGGCCAGGCCGCAGGGGTAATGATGGTATTTCCTTATCCTCTAATTCATTGGCAAGAACCCCACATGGGGCCTGAAGGTCTACAACATAACTAGGGACTGTTTTTCTGTAATTACCTGTACACCTACCTCCTGAAAATAACTTTCTTTCTTGTGACTGTGTTCTGTAGAATCACCTGAGAAGCTTCCCCAAAATACCCATGTCTGGGTCCCACTCCTAGAGATTTAATTAGTCTGCCCCCATCCCCACTCATCCATTGATTTGAAAATCTCCCTAGGTGATTATAAAGTGTAGCCATGGCTGGGAAATACTTTACGATTAAAAAAAAAAGAAAAAAGAAAAATATATATATATGTTTTTTGAGAGAGAGTCTCACTCCATCACTCTAGGCAAAGTGCCATGCTGTCATATCTCACAGCAACTTTAAACTCCCAGGCTCACGTGATCCTCTTACCTCAGCCTCTAGAGTAGCTTTGACTACAGGAGCCCACCACAATACCTAGCTGGTTATGTTTTGTTTTGATTTTTTCTATTTTTAGTAGAGATGGGTCTGTTCTTGCTCAGGCTGGGCCCAATTTTGAAAACGCTGATATAGAAATGTACATGTCTAACTAATAAAATGCCTTTTTTGATATTTTTTATTATAAAAGTAAAAGAAAGTAGACTAATTAAGCTGGTGGGATGTTTGACATTGTATTTCAGAAACTAAAGTATCAATATCTAGTAAGATGGAAGTAGTTGCAATTCTCAGTGAGTTCTCAAGGTGCTCATCATGTATTTTGGTTCTCATTTTACTCCTAATGTGCTTCATTCTTGAAAATAGTTGCTTGCAAATGTAGGTGCTGCCAAAAAGCAATGACATGAATAAAGCAAGATTGTGAAGTGAGGGATATTTGTCTCCGGGAAGATAGGACCTATAAAAGTCCAGTCAAGAAGCATGGTCAAATTTTCTTTAAGTCAGATTGAAGCTCTGTGAATTCCATTTGAAAACTGGCAGGTATCATATTTATGTGGACTGAAAATTATTTTCTCAGAAATTGTTTGCCTTCATTTGAGCTTGCCATAATTTCATTTGGAACACTGTTATGGTGTTTTGTTTTGTTTTGTTTCGTTTTGTTTTTTTTGAGACAGAGTCTGAAGCCATCAACCTGAGTAGAGTACCATGGTGTCATAGCTCACAATAACTTCAAATTCTTGGGCTGAAGAGGCCTCTGGTCTCAGTTTTCCTGTTTTTAGTAGATACAGGGTCTCGCTTTTACTTAGGCTGTTCTAGAACTCATGAACTCAAGCGATCAACCCTCCTTAGCCTCCCAGAGTGCTAGGATTAAGGCCTAAACCACTGTGCCTGGCTTTTATGGTTTGAAACATTGTATCAAGTTGGTTTTCACCTTGCAAACGTATTTTTAACTCATTTAAATGAGCAGTTAAATCCACTAACAATGCTAAATCTGTCAGTTTCATCATCAACTTCTAGCACAAATTTGGTTTCTGATACCACAAACCACTTGATAACATGTTGCAAATCATAAAATCTTTTCAACATTTGGCCTCAATTTAACAATCTTACTTCCAAAAAGTAAATGATGTCGCCATAGTCTGCATCAATATTTTTAAGGAACTCCTGAAATTGCTGATGATTCAATCACTTAGCCCTTATAAAATTCACAATCTTGTTGACAATTTGCATGACATCATCCATTTTTAAAGCTTTTATGCATACATTTTCTTTCATTTTTTTTTCCATATAAAACAAATTTTATGTAACCGAAGGATCCTTGTTGGGACTAGTTAATTGCCTTTATAAAATAAAAAGAAAAAAAAAAAAAAAGAACAGAATAGAATGAAATCCCAGTGTTCCAAATCAGCTTGTTATACATCAATATAAACCCACAGTGTCCTGGCAAACAACATGTTTTCATTTTGTCTTATCCTAAAGCTCAAATTCTGATTCATTTCAACAGAGACTCCACAAGCAACTAGAAAGATTGTGACATTAAAATATTCATTTATACTTTTGTGGTAGATTGGACAGTGGTCTTGTTTCTGGGCAAGCTTGTAAACCATACAAGGTTGAAAGCATAACTTAAATAGGTGCTGAAACTCAAAGGAGAAAAAGTAAAGAAAAAGAAAAAAAAGGAAAAAATCCTCTGGGAATAGCCAGGGTATTTAAAGGAATCATAAGAAGGCCAACCATATTTAAACCCCCTATTTGGGGAATTTTTTTTGGCTTAAAATAGTTCACTCTAAATGAATTTATGTCAGCTGTCAATGAAGGAATGTCACTAATACACTGTGGACACCTTTTGTGATGTAAATCTATGCCCTTTTATTTATTTATTTTTTACATGGTGAACTTTAACCAAGTAATTATTACAACAAATGTTATAATCTAAAGCTCAAACACATTTTAGCAATTTTGAAATTAATTGCATACAAACCAGGTAAAATTTATATCATAACAAATATTTCCACTTAAGACTGTGGGGGACAGTTGAGCCTTCCACATTGATCTTCTGGTCTTTTCATGCAGGTGCTTTCCTAAGGCATCAAGGTTATCTTCAGCTTCACTTTCAGTCTCCTTAGGCTCTGGCATTGTCTCTGGTTCTTCTGGGTGCTGATGTGGTTGTGGAGCAGCAATGGCTGCAGGGGTTACCGGAGCTGCAACAGCTGCAGCTATACCTTTTCCTTCTTGTGATTTTTGTGCTTCTTGTGCTTCTTATTCTTTTTGTGTTTCTTGTCCTTCTTTTCCTTCTTTTTCTTTCCACCTCTTGTTTTTTTTTAATATTTGATTACTCACAATAGATATTCAGATTCATAAAATTAGCTTATAATTAAATCCCCAAATTTCTTATGTGCCAAATTTCAGGCTTATTTTTACCTATTTTTCACCTTTCAGGAAAAATAGGCTAAAATGAAAAAAGAAGTGGTCCTATGAAAAATAAAGGAATGTTACTTCCTGCTACAGACCCAACTTCTATACTTTCATACTTTATACTGAGCCCAGATATGAGGACTATTAAGAGATGCACCTGGGACTTGTCAAAACCAAATGTTACCATTATCCTCTTCTCACAAGTTTTTCCTACAGCTGTTTTCCCCCCCATGGGGAAAAGTATCCATGCTGAAAAGAGTAGAAGTACAAACTATAATATATTAATTAGACAAAACAGCACAGAACATAAACAAACAAAAAAATTCATAAATCTAAAATCACGCATCTGAGGCTGAGACTCCCCACCAACATCCTGGTGTTTCTAGCGATGGGTTGCTCTAACAACACACACCTCTGGGAGTTCCTGACAGGCTAACAGCTCAGCAACCTGGGATTCCTGTTTCTGATGGCTGATAGCCCGGGAGTCCAAGGTTCTTGTCTTACAGGTTTACGGGACTAACCTCAGCAGTACCCCTTGAGGTTAGAAATCAAAGTTCCTTGTCACCTGCCTTCTGCAGCCCAACTTCTCTGAAGGCTGGGGAAAAGTACTGGCATACCAGTGGCAGTAGCATCCTACTATCTCTGACAGGGCTGAGGATCTCCACCAGTGTCCTGGTGTTTCTAGCAATGGGTTGCTCTACGGACACAAGCCTGTGAGAGTCTCTGACAGGCAGATAGCCTGGCAACCTGAGGTTCCTGTCCAAGGTTCCTGTCCCTTTGGCCTTCCCTCAGAGGTCCCTAAGGGCCCTACTACATAAACAACAACAAACAACAAATGTCTACAGACACTAGCCAAAAACAGATGTATAAATAGCTTACCTCCAGAGAAGGACTCACAGGCAATTTAGGGGTAATTGTCAGCCAGTCTCCTGAGGGACTGGGTTCTCCAGGGGCCCTAGAATTTCAGGGGATGCCTCCCCTCAGAGTAACCATGGGCTTTCCCATTCCAGGAGGCCACTTGAGGATTGATGCTGTCAGGGTCTGGAGGATCTTGCTGGGGCCTCCAAAATGTTATGCCCAGGAGTTTCTCAAAGACCACACTACCAGAAAAGCCAAATTTATAGAAGAGTCCTTTTACTGAAGAGCTGGCCAGTGACTGCCTCAGTGTCCCAACACAGGGCTTCTGAGAGCAGCCCCAAGTTGTTTGTGGCTCTGCTTTTTATAGGGTAAAATTGAGAGGGGGTGTTACAGAAGCAAAATTAGCCATTAGCATGTTTTCTCTCCTTAAAGGGGCAGGTATGGGGTGAGGGGAATTAGAGGGAAAGGAGGTACACGGGGCTGGGGTATGATCACAAGGGTTACTGTCATGAGGGTAGTTAATGGGTTTTACACAATAGTGATAGTTAGTGACTTTCTACATAATACTAATAATTCTAACAGCTCTAACCAGCCACAATTAAAATACCATGCAATGGTCTGGTAGGCAAGTAGAACCGGGTTTTGAAGCAATAAAATTTAACAAAGCAACAGAATGGAGTCAGGCCTGTTTTGCTTCCCCACTGATTCTCAAGAGTAAGGGTTAAAACAAAACGGAGTCATGCCTGTTTCTCTTTCACCCTAACAAGGACACCATTGCACTTTAGCCTAGGAGACAGAGTGAGACCCTGTCTCAAAAAAAAAACAAAAAACAAAAAACTTCCTGAGGTAGCTGTTACCTTGAGGATTATCTTCACAACAAGACCACCTTTGCTAGCTGGCCTTGCTTTCTCCCTCCCATAACCTATATACCACAATCCTGCTTAGTCATTATCCAGGTCACTAATTTCTGAAAAAAACTGTACCTTATTGAGGATTTGAGTCTGGGGACAAGATGGCAG
>CAUYRH010126282.1:0-57158 GCA_963574655.1 Perodicticus potto
TGAAAGGTTTTTTTATTAAGTCATATATACATAGATCATGAATACATTTATGCCTTTGTGCAATTCAATGTGTTGATTATTTGTACAAATTGGAGTGCTTACTTCCTACTAATTAACATAGCTTTCACCTCATTTACTTAAACAGTGTTAAGACATTTGTGTTCTAAACTTGATGGATTTGACTTATACCCTTGCAATATGCTCCATAGGTGTGGTCCCACTATTAACCCTCCCTCTATTGAACCACCCCCCTCCCTTCCCATCCTCCTCCCCTTCCCTCCTTCATCTTGGGCTATAGTTGTCATTCATCTTACATATGAAAGTGTGAGAGATTATAAATTGGTTTCATAATAGTACTGAGTACATTGGATATATTTTTTTCCATTCCTGAGATACTTTACTAAGAAGAATATTTTCCAGCTCCATCCATGTAAACATAAAAGACGTAAAGTCTCCATCTTTTTAAAGGCTGCATAGTATTCCATGGTATATATACACCACAATTCATTAATCCATTCATGGATCGATGGACACTTGGGCTTCTTCCATGACTTGGCAATTATGAATTGAGCTGCAGTGAACAATCTGGTGCAAATATCTTTGTTGTCAAGTGATTTTTGGTCTTTTGGATATACATCTAGTAGAGGAATTGCAGGATCAAATGGCAGGTCTACATTTAGATCCCTAAGTGTTCTCCAAACTTTTTTCCAAAAGGAATGTACTAGCTTGTGTTCCCACCAGCAGTGAAGAAGTGTTCCCTTTTCTCCACATCCCAGCCAACATCTGTAGTTTTGGGATTTAGTGATGTGGGCTCCTCTTACTGGAGTTAGATGATATCTCAAAGTGGTTTTAGTTTGCATTTCTCTGATGATTAAAGATGATAAGCATTTTTTTCATGTTATGTAAACCATGTGCCTGTCTTCTGATTCTCCCTAACCCTAACCCTAACCCATGAACAGAGAAGCTTCTGTTCATGTCTCTTGCCCACAATGAAATGGAATCACTTGCTCTTTTCTTATTAATAGGTTTGAGTTCTTTGTGGATCTGGTTATTAGACCTTTGTTGGAAATATAACCTGCAAAAATCCTCTCCCATTCTGAGGACTGTCTACTTGCTTTACTTCCTGTGTTCTTGGCAGTGCAGAAGCTTTTAAATTTAATCAGATCCCAGTAATGTATTTTTAATGTTGCTTCAATTGCCCATGGGGTCCTCCTCATAAAGTATTTTTCCAGGCCAATTTCTTCAAATGTTTCCCCTGCACTCTCTCCAAGAATTTTTATAGTTTCATATCCTAAGTTTAAGTCCTTCAACTGGTGAGAGTCAATTTTTGTTAGAGGAGAAAGGTGTGGGTCCAGTTTCAGTCTTCTGCAAGTAATCACTTGATTCAGCACCATTTGTTAAATAGGGAATCTTTCCCCCAATTTATATTTTTGATAGGCTTGTCAAAGATCAAATGATGATAAGTGACTGGCTTCATCTCTTGGTTTTCAATTCTGTTCCATACTTCTACCTCTCTATTTTTATGCCAGTACCATGCTGTTTTGATCACTATAGATTTATAGTGTAGTCTGAGGTCTGGTAGTATGATTCCTCCTGATTTGTTTTTATTTTTGGGTAATGGCTTGGCTATTCAAAGTTTTTTCTATTAACTTAGAAAAATAAAATAAAGTACTAATTTTTCCAGATTTTTTTTTTTATTGTTGGGGATTCATTGATGGTACAAGAAACCAGGTTGCACTGATTACATTTGTTAGGTAATGTCCCTCTTACAATCATGTCTTGCCCCCAAAAGGTGAGGCACACACCAAGGCCCCATCCCCCTCCCTCCTTCCCTCTCTCTGCTCTTCTTTTCCGCCACCCTTCCCTCTTTCTTTCTCTCTCTGCTCATTTTTCCAGATCTTTAAAGTGTGACAGAGGTACTTTAATAGGGATTGCATTAAATCTGTAGATTGCTTTGGGTAATATAGACATTTTAACAATGTTGATTCTTCCCAACCATGCACACGGTTTATTTTTCCATTTGTTAACATCTTCAGCTATGTCCTTTCTCAGAGTTTCATAGTTCTCTTTATAGAGATCTTTCACATCCTTTGTTAGGTACACTCCCAGATATTTCATCTTCTTTGGCACTATTATAAAGGGAATAGAGTCCTTGATTATTTTTTCGCCTTGACTATTGTTGGTATATATAAAGGCTACAGACTTTTGAGTATTGATTTTGTATCCTGAAATGCTGCTGTATTCTTTGATCACTTCTAGGAGTTTTGTAGTTGAGTCCCTGGGTTTTTTCCAGATATACAATCATATTACCTGCGAAGAGTGACAGTTTGATCTCCTCTGATCCTACTTGGCTACCCTTGATTGCCTTCTCTTACCTGATTGTGATGGCTAAGACTTTCATTACAATGTTAAAAATCAGTGGAAACAATGGGCAACCTTGCCTGGTTCCTGATATGAGTGGAAATGATTTCAATTTTACTCCATTCAATACAATATTGGCTGTGTGTTTCCTGTAGCTGGCCTCTATCAGTTTAAGAAATCTTCTTCCTATGCTTATTTTCTTAAGTGTTTTGATCAAGAAAGGATGCTGGATATTATCAAAAGCTTTTTCTGCATCAATTGAGAGAATTATATGGTCTTTGTTTTTTATTTTGTTTATGTGATGTATTATATTTATAGATTTACGTATATTGAACCATCCTTGGGACCCTGATGAAACCCACCTGGTCATGATGTATAATTTGTTTTGAATTGTTGCTGGATTATGTTTGCTAGGATCTTATTGAATATTTTTGCATCAATATTCATTAGAGATATTTGTCTATACTTTCTTTTCTTGTAGGGTCTTTTCCTGGTTTGTGGATCAGGATGATATTTGCTTCACAGATTGTGTTGGGAAGTATTCCTTCTGGAAGTATTCCTTCTTTTTCTATGTTTTGGAAAAGGTTAAGTAATATAGGTACTACTAAAGGTAGTTCCTTTTTAAAGGTTTGGTAGAATTCTGATGTGAAGCTATCTGGTCCCAGGATTTTCTTTTTAAGGAGATTTCTTATAGTGGATGATCTTTCAGCACTTGATATTGGCTTGTTCAACATTTCCACTTCTTTCTGGCTAAGTCTAGGAAGGTGGCATGTTTCCAAGTATTGGTCTATTTCCTTCATATTTTCATACTTCTGAAAATAGAGTTTTTTGTAATATTCATTAAGGATTTTTTTAATTTCCGAGGAATTATTTTTTTTCAATTTCATTTAATTGTTCTCTAATTTTAGTTATTTCTTCTCTTCTGCTGGGATTAGGGTTGGAATATTCTTCCTTTTCCAGTTGCTTCAGACATCCCATTAAATTGTTGACTTCCTCTCTTTCTGTTCTTTTGAGGAAGGATTGCAATGCTATAAATTTCCCTCTTAGCTTGACTTTGCAGTATTCCAGAAATTCTGATAATTCATGTCTTCATTATTGTTTTGTTCCAAGAATTTAGTAATTTCCTTCTTAATCTCTTCTATGACCCAGCTATCATTCAGCATGAGGATATTTAGTTTCTATTCTTTTAAATTTTCTGATGTTAGACTTGTGACCTAAGATGTGATGAATTTTGGAGGATGTTCCATGGGCTGATGAGAAGAATGTGTGTTCAGTTTTGTTAGGATAAAATTTTCTGTAGATGTCTGTTAAAACCAATTGTTGAATGGTTAAGTTTAATTCTAAAATTAGGGGGCTCTATCTAACACTGCCAAAGAGGTGTTAAAATCTCCAACTGTTATGGTGATGGAGGAAATCAAGTTGCTCATGTCTGTTAGAGACTGTCTTATAAATTGAGGTGCATTCTGGTTGGGTGCATAAATATTAATAATTGAAATTTCATCATATTGAGTAGTACCTTTAACAAATATGAAATGTCCATCTTTATCCTTCCTTACTCTTGGTTTAAAGCCTATTGTATCTGCAAATAAGTTTGCAACACCTGCTTTTTTCTGTTTTCCATTTGCCTGGAATATAGATGACTATCCCTTCACCTTGAGTCTAAATTTATCTTTTAAGGTAAGATGAGATTCTTGTATTCAGCAGATCTCTGGCCTGAGTTTTTGTATCCAGTCAGCCAACCTATGCCTCTTTAGAAGACAATTTAAGGCATTCACATTAATTTAGAGTATTGATAAGCCTGGTAGTATTTTGGGTATTGAGTTTTGCAAAAGTCCAGTGGCCATTTTTAGTCCTTTTGTCACTGTGAAAGTTGGAGTTTGATCAAAAGTTTCTGAGTGAGTTTGCTTTGGTGGTAGAGCATTGTGCTTATCATTGTGGAGGATGGGTCTGAGAATATTCTGGAGATCTGGTTTAGTTATGGCAAATTTCTTCAACATGTAATGTCATTGAAGTATTTAATTTCTCCATCATAAATGAAGCTAAAACACCCCACCCACCATGGGCAAAAACTGGAAGAGGAAAATCAATCCTTCCCATTACCACACAACCAGGGTACCACCCAAGAGGGTCCTTGGGTGATTGGCCTAGGTTAGGAGTTCCAAACCAATTGACTCAGTCAGTACCAACTCTTAAGTGGGAGAATACAAAACATCTCCAGTGACTAGATAGCAGAGGTCTACTGGCTGCTCAAATGTGGCTTGTTCCAGTGCTCTATGGAGTCAGAAAGGCGCATGCTGTAGCAGAGTTGGACCAGGGGGGTGGTGTCTCTTTCCCCACCTTGCACCTCTTTCACTCCCAATCACTGGTAACCCCACAGGGCTTTGGTCCTGCTCCCTCCAATAAGCAGATGTTCCAGGGCTTTGACCCTACAGAGTCAAAGGAAAGTCAATGTCCCCTCAGCCCAGCCACCACCCTTTGCCACCAGCTGGCTGGGGAAGCTAAGAACTTTCATGCTTTGGGTACTCAATGGCAACTGGGGAGTGTTCCCTTGAGCTCAGTCTGAACCTGATGATAACAAGTCAGCAAATGATTTTCTCCCTCAACCACCATGCCTTTGCCCCAGCTGCTCTGCAGCATTGGTATCCCTATAGGGTGAGGTCTGGCTTCCTCTGGCAGTCCTCAGAGTTGGGGAGATGTCTCTCCAAGATTAGACCCTGAGGGGATCGCTGTACTATTGCTGAATCTTCATGGGAAGTGTCCCTACATAGCTCCCAGGCAGCTCCCATGGCCAGGGATGCAGCTGTAGTGGTGGCTTCAGGAGCACCAGGCGTGTGGCTCCAGTAGCAGGGCAGGACCCAGGGCATGCAGTTCTGGCAGGATGGAGCATGCGGCAGCTCTGGCAGGGCACGGCTCTGGCAAGGTGGGTCACGTGGCCTGTGGTGGCTCCAACAGGGTGGAGCATGCAGCAAGCAGCTCTTGCTGCACGGAGTCTGAGACTGGGGTAGGGTGCGGGGGGCACGGCTCACAAGCCTCCTCCCGCAGCTGGTTTGCATTTTTGCAGAGCCATGCCTGAAAGCCTCCTCCCGTTTGTGTGAACTACTGCTGGGCTCACTGTTACAGTGCAGCATTTCTACCATAGCCCTTGCAGTGCCCAGACCTGGCAATGAACCACAAACATTCTGGTCTCTGCAGAGGTTAGGCTTCTCGACTGTCAGGCGAGGGGGGAAGGGAGGACTGGAAGTTCAAACTGGCAGGGAAAATGTTCACGACTGGCAAGAGAGTGCTCAGGGTCACAGCAGGGTCCCTCTGGATAAGTAGTCCCCACTTTCTGCAACTCTCTCCCGTGGGGTGAGACAAGAGGTCATCAGTTCACTGCTTGTCTGTAGAAAACCTACAGTGAGAAAAAAATCTCTCTTGGTGAAGACTTTTCCTTGGGAATGCGTTTTGTACCTGAAATTTGCTTTCTTGGAGTCGCAGCTTCCCTCAGCTGAGGTGATGTGCAATTATCCCTCTTCTCTCTCAGCTTGGCTCCCAGTCTTCAGTTTTATTGGGTACTTTCTGGTCATTATCCTTCACTCTGGACAGGAGCTTCTGTCAAAAGCTGGCTCCAGTCGGCCATCTTGCCTCTCCCCCCAATGTCCACTCTAGATATAATATCTGTAAAACTGATGTACTTTAAAAATAGGCCTTCTTTATTTTTGCGTTTAATAAGAGCAAATACTATTGTCTTTACAGAGGTTGAACAACTTCCTGTCTAGTGGTAGCACATGAAAAATGTCTGCTCCCTATTAGGAGCAAGTCTCCACAATGGGGAGAGCTCCACCAAACCTGAAAGATATTTTTAATCTTTCTTGAAAGCCTGGGAAAATGTAGCCATGGATGAAAGAAAACAATGATCCACTCTGCTTCCACTGTATAAAACCATTCTTCACTACTGTGAAAATAAGATAATGAAATGTTTTGTTGAGTCAAGCACACTCTTGAGCTCTTTCTACCAGCCCTTGTCCTTACCATGTGGATGCTACTCTCAGCTTTGCTGTAGAAATCAAAAAATCTTCCTCTTATGAGAACTCCAAAGTAAGGAAATTGTGCTCATAAATGTTACTGTGGGTTTTTGAATGATGATATGGCTGAATATTCTTCAGGAATTTCTGCATTCTCATATATACCTTTGAGAGCAGTTGTCTATATAGGGAAGGAGAGTTTCCCTTTCAGGGTATTTTAAAACATAAGGAAGATGTTCACCAGCCTATGACAGGTTTGTTGTGAGGAAAGAAATGAGTCTTCTCAGTGTCACAGCTTTGATTCAAGCTGACATAATTAAGGTGTAAACATATCAATATAGTTTGTGTTGATGAAACAGATGGAGATAGAGTAGGTAATCAAATTCATTAAGCTCAAAATAAATATTCTTACTCTTAAATGAAATGGAATGTTTAGAAACATTAAAGCATTGACCCAAATACCCCCTGAGAGTCATGGAAGGGAGATGGGAATATCACTGGGAATGGTGTAAACTACAGTAGTGTTTTCCAGGCTGGGTCCTCAGACCATTCCATCATGGAGACTGCAGCACGAGATTGTTGCCTGTATTATAAAGCAACAGTACTGAATCAGAGCAGGGTGTGGAGTTGACCAGAAAATTTATATGTGTACTAAAGTTGAGACCTGCTGATTTAGAAAGAATAACAGAATGTGCCTTAATTTCCCCACATACAAAATGGAGATAGTAAAAATAGGGTTATTGGAGGACTAGATGAGTCTCTATAGGTTTACATGTTTACAACAATGTCTACACTGTTTTAGAGTGAGTGCTATGACATTGGCTATGATCACTACTATTTTAGAGTGAGTGCTATGACTTTAGCTATGATCACAAGTATGGCTTCTTTTGTTGGGGAATTGTCAGTGCTAGCTAAAGTGGAAACAAACTAGAATGTTTCTAATCATTGCAACTATTAGCTATCTTAAATATAATCATGAAGCCAAAGCACAGCTGATGAACTCTACTCAATTTAATATGATTGTGGATGTTGCATATTCATCCTAATAATTTTTGATAGTTTTCTAGTGCAAATGTAAGTTTTTATTAAAACATTTTCCTGAGGTGTCGCATTTATTTTTATTACTTTAGAACGGTTAGAGGTTCTGGAAGCATGGCTGTGTCTTTATCTTGTGTGTGAAATTCAATTTTTTATATTCTTTGCAAACAAATGGTATTTACAAGATATAATCATGAGATGATAGTCATAATGTGAGATAGTTATTTACATGAGATCATCCAGCAGCCCAGCTCATCACGTCACTGGAGTCATCTGTCCCTGCAGTGGGGGAGATGCTTGTATGGCTGAGGGAAAGAATATGTGTTCATCCTCTACCAGGAACATGGGCAGTTCTTCCAGGTAAAGGCCAGGCTGATTGAGATGTGTTGATGGTCATGAGGTAAATACAGAATTAATGCAGGGGAGGCAGCAAAAGGAGAACAGTTACTGGGATCAATTAATGCGATTTAGCTAGGAGAGAACGAAGGCAGGAAAGCATTTTCCTCTAATTCCCTATCAGTGACTCAGATCACTTGTGCTTGGCACTATGCTTTATGAGAAGTGAGATGAAAGGGTTTTATGCTGAGGAAAATAGGGCTCTCCTCACATCCTCTTCCTGTGCTAAATTATTCGATCAATGCCTAATACTTACATGCTTGCATTCACGGCAGTCTTTCAGAAAACTGATGCCAAAATGAGTCCAGAATTAGAATGTCCTGACGGTCATGATTTCATGTAAGTTTCTGGTGTGTGCTTACTAGACACAAAGTTTTGAGTTACATTGCTATTAGTTAAATAAATAACTTTTTCTGTAATAGAGTTTCATGTCTTTTAATAAGGGTGATGAGTGGAAAATGCCAAATCCAATAATTTTTTCTACATTTTAATGACCCATTGGAGACATTGAAACATTTATATTTTAAGTGATTACTACTCAGATCTACTTTAAAATCACACAAACATTTGGATATAGTGAATTCTGATATGCTCTAAACGACACACAATGTGTTGTGATGGAATTTATGATTTTTAAAAAACATTAGATTGTAATTATTAAGAGGTATGTGGGGGCAAGTAGAATGCACCTAGTCCGAACACCATGACAATGGCATTTATTCAACAAACTACACTAATTTAGTGTCAGTGCATAGTACAACATGTTTAATATAGCAAGTTATAAGAAGTCCCTTCAGGTAGCTGGCACTATTAATTCCAACGTTTTATAGATGATAGCATACATCGTTGGTTCTTAAACACTGAACTCACAGCTAGCAATGTTGTAGTTTGTGCCTGAACAAAGTTCCCCTGACACATGTCTTCTTTCCACACCTTCCATCTCAACCTTCTGGTGCTCAGGTTCACTAAGCAGCACTTAGCCCTCTGCTTAGGGGCCATTTTAAGCAGCAATATCACTGACAAAAGGCACAAATATGAGAAAAATGTGGCACTATTGACCTGGAAAAGGACACTTGCTCACAATATGAGAACCAGAACAAGAAGGCAGAGTGTGACCCCGTTTCACTCAGCTGAGAACTTGTGTGGAGGGTGACTCAAACCTGCTGCCCTGTGCATGTTTGCTATTGACCTCAAAAATCCCATGAGCTTTACTGTGGGCACTGCAAATAAATGTTAGGGAGTAGGTGACTTCCCAAGCGTGGAATCCATGAATAATGAGGGTAGACTATATGTGCATGTGTACATAAAAATATATAAAGGCATATACACAGGTATCTCTTCTGGAAGGGTACACAAGCACTGGTAACAGTCTCTGCTTGGAATGGGAGTCAGGAAAGGCAGGCGACTTACCTCTTCCTGTGTTCCCCCTTTATGCTATTTGAAATTTCTATTCTGTGCAAGCAATACCAAAGTTTTAAAAGTATAGTATTTAATTTTCTTCAAAATATTAAATGGATACACAGGTTTTGGTTACATGGACTGCTTTTCTACTCCTTAAGTCAAAGTTATAGAGAACATTGGTTAGGTATGAATTCCCCTCCCTCCTACCTGCTCCCACCCTCTTGATTTCCATGAGTTTTATTTTATCCGTGCACATGAGTGCTGATCAGTTAGCTCCCCAATTTAACAGTGAGTAGATAGGCTGGTTTTATTTTTCCCACTCTTGTGATACTTAGGAGAATGGTCTGGTTCCATCCAGATTGTTGCAAAAGGTATTCTTTTTTTTTTTTTTAATGGCTCAGTAGCACTTGGTAGTATACATATACCACATTTTACTAATTCATTCATATATTGATGCTACATCTTTGCTATTGTGAATTGTGTTGCAATAAACATTCTCGTGTAAAGTGTCTTTTCAATAAAATGACTTTTTTTCCTTTGGGTAAATACCTAATAGTGGGATTGCTGGAACACATGCTAGGTGTGCTTTTATTTCTTAGAGGAATCTCCATACTATTTTCCACAGAGTTTGTACTAGTTTGCAGTCCCACCAACAGTGTACAAACGTTTCTTTATTTCTTCATCCCCACAAGCATCTATTGTTTGGGGACTTTTTGATATAAGCCATTCTCACTGGGGTTAGGTGATACCTCCTTGTGCTTTTGATTTGCATTTCTCTGATAATTAGTGATGTTGAACATTTTTTCATATGTTTATTGGCCATTAGTCTATCTTCTTTCGAAAAGCTTCTGTTCATGTTTTTTCCCCACTTTTTAATGGGGTTGTTAGATTGTTTTCTTGCTGATTTGCTTGAGTTCTTTGTAGATTCTAGCCATTAGTCCTTTATTGGATGTATAGCATGGGAATACTTTCTTCAGTTCTATAGGTTGTCTGCTGATTATTTTGCTGACAAAATAAAAAATATATATTGTTATTATTAAAATTTAAAAATAATATTATTATTTTAATTATTATTTTAATATTATTATTTTAATAATATTATTAAAAATAATAATATTATTTTAAAAATAATATTATTATTATTAAAATTTAAATAATATTATTGTTATTTAAATTTATTATAAATAATAAAATTATTTTATTATTTGTCTGATTTATTTTGCTCTGCTGATTATTTCCTTGGGCGTTCAGAAACTTTTAAGTTTAATCAAGTCCCATTCAGTTTTGTTGTCTCTGTGATGGTCTTTGGGGTCTTCTTCATAAATTATTTCTCTAAGCTCATATCTGGAAGTGTTTTTCCAACATCTTCTAGAATTCTTATAGTTTCAAGTCTGTAATTCATCTTGAATTAATTTTAGTGAGTGGTGAGACATATGGGTCCTGTTTAAATCTTTTGCATGTGGCTATCCAACTTTCCCAGCACCATTTGTTGAATAGGGATTCTTTTCCACAGTTGGTCTTGCTGGCTGTTTGCCAAAGATAAGATAGCAATATGTGGATGGTTTTATATCTGGATTCTCTGTTCTGTTCCATTGGTCTATTTCTATATTTGTGACAGTACCATAGTGTTTTGGTTACTATAGGTTTGTAGTACAGTTTAAAGTCTGGTAAAGTGATGCCTCCAGATTTGTTCCTTTTGCTTAAGGTTGCTTTGGCTATTCGGGCTCTTTTCTGGTTTCAGATGAAATGTAGAATTATTTCTTCTAGATCTGGAAAAAATGATGTTGGTATTTTGATGGGGATTGCATTGACTCTGTAAATCAATATTTTAAAAAGTAAACACTGCTAGATATTTATAATTTCTATTGAATTATTTTAATTGTGTAATAGTAACTTAGGTGGTAGAAATTTATTTCATCTAATCTTGGTTCATTAGGCTCTGTTTATCCTATAAGCTTTCAATTACCCCGTTGTTATAAACTAACAGGGTTATGTTATCGATAGAACCAATGCTCTTGCAAATTTCTAAAAAGAAATTTATAAAAATGTGATTAAATTCAATTATCAAAAAATAATTTTAGGGATACAATTGGCAGTTTTAAAAATATAAAAGTTTCAAAGATTAATATAATTTGCCCACACATAGACAAATTAAAATGCAATTTTTATTTTATTTTTCCTTTATATTTTTCAAATTATAGATAATATTAAAATTCTTTTTATTCTGCATTTCTCAAATCTATTTTATAATTAGAGTATATACTGTCTATTCAGTTTTATGTTGCTTTTATACCTATACACATCCAACATATTATATAATATTTTATATGGTTTTAAATTTTGCATAAATCACATGTACTGTAAGTAGCATTCTACAGCATGCTTTCCTTTTACTCAATAGTATTTTGGGTTTTTTTTGCTTCATTATATGATTACACACCACTTTATGTGTCTCTTGTCTCATTGATGGATATTTGAATGTTTTCAAACTTTTTGGTATCACAAACAATATCCTGGAACTCACCAGTAAAGGCAGGGAGAATTGTCTGTTTCAGTCACAAAGATATCTCAGGCAAACATTCAGTGAATCTTTGTGAAATGAATAAATGCAAATGCTCTTGTTATGTTTGCTTGTTTACATTTACAGAGTTTCTGTGAGGTACATGGCCAGAATTTGAATTGCTGGATCTTAAAGTAATAGGATTAAACTTGCTTTAATAACACTCAATTACATCCAAACTTGCTAAAACAACCTCATACACTCTCTGGCGATCAGTGTATGAGAGTTACTGGTTTATCACATTGTTGTAACACTTGTTTTTTATCAGATTTTTTTTTTTTTTGCCTGTTTGTTATAATTTACTTTCTCCCCAATTGTTAGCAAAGTTGTGTATTGCCTTAAACATTCATTAGTTGTTTCTTTGTGAGTTATTAAATCTAATTTAAACTGTATTATTATAAGCTTATTTTAATGCTATTAATACTCCTAAATCACAGATCTCTATGTCACAAGACAAACCACAGAATATCCATGCCAAAGCATTTGCACTTTAAATTCACTGATGATAAGTAACTAATTATTAAATATTCCAGTGTAATAATAAAATACTAATAATGAATTATTCACTCAAAAACTAAACATTTGTCATCTTTATTTATCTATAATAATTCTTTCTTCAAATATAGGTTATGCATACCATGTTTCAGAAATGTGGGCATCTTGTCCACCAATTTTATCAGACCTAAAGCATCATCAATCTCAAGCCCCTTCCTAGAACCTCTGTCTTCTATTGTTAGTAATTGTAAGATTAATGTTATGTGCATTGCTTTGAGAGTTAAACTTATCCTATTAACAGCCCTAAAGTATAAACATTATTGTACCACTATTGCAATTATTACCCTTGTAATTTTAAAATTAGCTTAAAGTTCACTGGACAGAATGTGTATCAATACTTTTGTGGCAGGATGTATACTGGTGGGATTTCAATGAACAACATAAAGATTTTTTTTGAATTTTCATAAAAACAACTTAAATATATAAAAGTAAAGTTATTTTCGGTCATGTAGTTCTCCAATCTGTGTAAGGAAAGAGAGAGATGCACAAAGAGAATGAGGTTTCTCTGCTCCTTTTTGCTTCATAGCCCTTCCCTTTCCCTGGTTCCATGATGTTTTTCTACCTTTGGGACTAGGGAAAGGGAAGAGGTATGAAGGAAAGAGAAGGAGCTGGACATAATGAGGAATCACTGTTCTTTACTTAGGTCCTGCCCGAGGATAACTTTATTTGATGTTATGTTAGCCAAATGATATCATTTTATAGCTTGAAGAAGTAGAAACAGTACCAGTTTTTATACTACCTGAATATTGTCCAAGTAGGTCCAAGTATCAGAAGTCAAATTTGAAGTCACTGGGGAAAATTTTCCAAAACCATGAAGGGAATATACCTGATTTTTATAATGTAATTGGGAAAGGAAAGTGTAGTCAAACATGATACCTAGTGAAAGAGTGCATGGATAAATAGAATCTATGTCTTAAGTGTCATTTGGCTATTTCCCCTTCCTTACCAAAGACAATTTCATGGGAATTTTGTTAATGAACCAAACCTGAACATTACCTGAGCTATGTAAGCACTTTCTTTCACTATTTTTCCTGGTTGAGATGGCCACAAGAAATAATATATCCATAATAAGCAAATTAAAGAAGATCTATTCCATATTACTAATATGCTATCAAGTAAAAGTCCCTGAAATAATTTAGCATTGACAGTGATGCGGGCATAAAACAGAGCTTGTATTGGACAAAAACTAGAAAGCTGCAGGTAGGTTGTAGGAAATGATTAACAATCCATTCTGGTAGTTATTCCCAGCCAGCTTTTAGGCAGAGCCTCAGACACAGTAGCTCAGTCCTAGTGGAAAAAAAAAATATGCACACAATCTGAAGGGAGTGGAAAGAGCAGAAGAAAGTATGATGCAAGAATTGCAAGATTGCACAACAGAAGTGTATTTACAGCTTGGCTAAGTAAATGAATAGACATATCAGTTACTTAATTTTTAAAAGAGAATAAATACTGCAGGGGAAAGAGATTTAAGGTGTGATACCAAGGGAATTTATGAGAATTCTTGGGAGAAAAAAGGATTTCTTATCAACAATAATTTCCTGGGAGTATGACATGTCAGAATGTGGAAAATTTTTTCAATGTAGTTGTAAGAATTCCCTTATGAAAAGCATATGAAATATATGTGAAAATATGAATGCATGTGAAAGAATACATATGAAAACAGGTAAGACACTAATAGAAAACTGTCATCGTAAGAGATATTTCCATTCTTATTGCAGAAGCATAACAGAGTAGAATTGCATTTTTTTAACTCTATAATTCCTATTAGAGAAGACAGTTGAGAACTTTGTAAGAGGTGATACATGTGTGTCAATTGGTTAATATGCTCTCGTGTGGAGTCTCTGCTCTGTGAGCAAGGGCAGATTTCTTAAACTTTCTACGTGTCATTAGTCTCCTTGCAAAATATGCACAGAGTTATGGTACATTATTAGGTCCTGCTAGTATTAATTATGAAGCCATGTAAAATTCCTACTGCACACCTGGGGCAGTTAGAGCTCCCAAGGTGGGAGCTACGGGTTAACCCATTACTTTATGACATAATAAAAAGTAGCATAAGTTACTTTTACATATCCACATAGTTGCAACAGAAAGGGTGGTGAGAAATCTCAAAACTGACATCTGCACAGATCCTCACCTTGCGTTTTGGGTAAAGAGTAAGTTCTCTATATAAACGTCGACTTCAGAAGTTTTCATTGGTTCTTCCAACACATTTTAAGTGAAGGCTTTTTTGCTTTCTTGCTTCTCATACTAAGTACTTTTCAGCTAAACTAGATCTCTTGTGTGTAAAACTCAGCTGAAGATTTGGCTTCTCCACAAGACCATTCTTATCTGATGCCTGACTCAAGGCCCAGCGTGAACTCTTCCCTCTTCCCTGGGTAATGAGCCAGCTAGTTCTCCTTTCTTGTATAATTGTTTATATACTTATGACGTATTCACATGCACATATTTACCCTGTTTTATCCAGGATGAGAAGCTCTCCAAGAAAGAAAGCATATTTTCTCTTTCCCTAGTACTCCCAGAAGCACTCAATTACCATGCCGGGGGCACAAGGGACTCAGTAAACCTGCTGCACATGATTGGAGATTCCTTTTTTCCCTGTATTTCCCTTAGAGGGTCTCCTGCAGAGCTCTTTCTAAAGTAACAGAGGTTTGGGATTTGTAGTCTCCTTATGGTAATCATTATTACTTTCTTTAATTTTGAAAACCAGTGCTGGAATCCCAGCTGACCATGTATTTTCTTCACATCACCCAGCCATTCTCATTTTGCAGCTGCATTCTAGTCTTTTGCTCCCTTAGGTCATCCTCCCCCACCCCCCCAGGAGAAGGATGAGAGGAAGTCGGAATATTTACACTGTGGTAGAGAGAACCTTGAGCACTTGAGTCCTGAGGCTGCCTCTGGAAATGGATGTTTCAGTTCAGCTGCCCCCAGGCTTTTCCACTGGAGCTGTCAGAAACCACATCTGTGAGCCTGAAGAGAAGCTTCCACTGTAACATCCATTTCTTGCAGCTTCCTGCTGTTCCTTGCTATCCTGAAACTTCTCAGTAGGGTAGCGAACTCTTGGAAGGAGGAGCCCTTTTCCTTTTTCAAATCCCTCATTCTTCCTTGAAAGATGAGTTTGCTTTTCAGAAAACTCTATTTTAGTAAAAGCACTCAGGAATCAGTGTTAGGCTTTCGCCTGTGAAAGAATCTCAAAGAATGTGTTATAGGAAAGGTGGTGCCTTTCTTCTGAGAGTTTAGATTTTCTGTTTACATTGAAGCGTTCTCTTGAATTTTGTGCTTAGATGAAAGTATTAACCTCTACTCATTTCCTCAGAATGAAATTTTCCTGGGGCTTCAGGGGGAAAGATTAGGTGCTAGGAGCTCTTACTCTGACTTAGTCTCCAGCTTGATCATTTTAGGCAAGTTCCTTTATTTGCATGGAACTCCATATACAAGCATCATTTCTTCATGTGTAAAATGATTCCTAGACAGGGCGGATAAAATAGGTGTTCTCTACCGAAGACGATAAAGTGCGACTCTGTCTCTACAAAAAAAAAAAAAAAAAAAAAAATAGGTATTCTCTGAAGCACCTTTCAAGTCTAAAATGTTATTTTTTTACCATCAAATTCACAGTTTCTCAATGCCAAATAAGTCTTAGCATTAATGTTGCTGAAAATATATTTGGGGGTGTAGAGAGGACACCCTTGATTTACTGGAAAAAAAAAAGCCAGATGAAAGAAAAATGAAGACTTTTGAGCCAATGCTATGTATTACCTTTACTCAGGGTGACTTTTATGTCCTAAGAAGGAGTAAACATTTGTTAATTGAGGCTTAGGTAACACCTTTTTCCTCAAAATTAATCATTTATTTTTAAATTGGTGACAGTCAATTTCACCCTTCATTATTATCTGATTTGTTTTTGTAAATATCATAGTCCACTCTAATTAGAATAGGTTAAGATAATTAGGTCTCCTCACCCACAACCAGCACATCATATCTAATATAATCATGACAGCACATTTTGGGCTGAATTTTGGTAACCTACAAACTTTGTTACCAAGGAGGCACAAATCGTTACACAGCCTATTCTCATAATCTCCTTAGACTCTCAGCTTTCTGTCCCTCAGACATTGTGATAGGTGTCTTACGTGGAAGATTTATGCCAGGCAGATGTGGCGATGTTCTCGAGGCAGAAAAAGCTGCCTCTCCAGTCAGCTTTTGGCAATAAATTCAACTTAAGGTGATAGGACCTGAGACCTAATCGGGACCCCAGGTTAGATATCATTTAGATTACTATGTTCCTGTTCTTCAATCATAAAGGTACAATTTTTTTTTTATCAGCCCATATTTCTTGGACACCACTCAAATCACCTATGACAATGACTTTTAACATCCGTTATTGAAATGAACAAATATTTTAGTGCCAAGGTAGCCAAGGTTGATACTCTTCTAAATAACTACATTTGGCGTGTGTACTGCATATTACCTTATTTCAGCAGATATCGAAGAAGGCCCCTTAAGAAGAAAAATAAAACACCTTCTTTCTTTCCCTCCATCTCTCTCTGTGCCTGTCTTTCTCACACAGTTGCATGCATGCACACACTATTCTACTTATGCTGAAATACTTTAAGGTATAGTTTATATTAGGCTATATAACACAATGATAACAAGTTCTAGTGATACAAAAAAACTTCTAGTAGATCCCTCCAAGAGTAAGTTTGGTCCAATTTTTATGTACCTTCCTCAAAACAGTTGATGGCTATAAAAACATGTAAGTATATATAAACTATTTTTTCTTAAAATGAATAAGAACTGTGTATGTAGCCTTTTATTTCACATAAGAATTCTCTGGATATCTTTTTGTATGAGCATATATAAACCAGTTTTCAGTAGTATTCTATGATATAAATATATTATACCATGTATAATAATCCATGCTGGTTAAATGTCCAACATTTTGTGTTTTTCACTAGGATCTCATGCTGAGTGATCACAATTAAGTGACAATTTTGAAAATA
Source organism: Perodicticus potto (assembly GCA_963574655.1). Classification (NCBI taxonomy): domain Eukaryota; kingdom Metazoa; phylum Chordata; class Mammalia; order Primates; family Lorisidae; genus Perodicticus; species Perodicticus potto. Next base: position 17,313 of record CAUYRH010126282.1, read on the forward strand.
CTAGGTATAATTTAAACTAATAAATGCCATTATTCATGAGACCGGAGGTTGGCAAACTTTTTCCAAAAAGAACGATATGAGTGAATGTGGAAGGCTTTGGGAGCCATCAGGATGGCGTCCGAACTACTCAAATCTGCCATCCCAGCACAAGAGCAACCGTTGGTAATATGGAAACTACGTGTGGCTGTTCCAATAAAATTTTATTTCACAAACAGGCTGCAGGCTTGATTTGGCCTTGGACTATAGTTTTCCAAAGCCTGCAACTAAGCCAACATGTGGAAGAGACCATCATGTGATGAGTTTCCACAAGACCAAGCAGGCCATGAAGGCAAAGACTGTTTCTTATGTTTGATTCCCCTCAGAGGAACAAAGACTAGATGAACAATAAGTCAATAATTATCTGTTAGATTGAAGAATAAATTTATAAATAGGTGTAAAATCAACCCTTTTTTTTTTTTACCGATTGTCTCTGGACATGTACTGTGTCATTTTTACCTGAGGGTTTTTATATAGTACAGTAATCTCTGGTTAGTCACACCGCACTCTTGTGTATAGCTAAGGACATGTGCAGATTTGTAAATGATAATGTTACTAATCATAACAAAATCATTTTGTAAATAATATGAAAGAAATTCAAAGCCGAGGTGCTAATTCATATGTTATGTTCCTTCTATCTTGCTGATGTTCTCTTATAAAATCTTACTGGATGCTATGTTTGTATTACTGGTTTCCTGATTTCATTTGTAGCTTCTCATTATGATGGATCTAATTTGTTTTTTAATGTCCATAATCAAAAGCAATTGAGCATCACCAATATGCATATGCTTTAGGTTTTCAGGAGACTACTCTCTAACATTTAGTAAGGGCCATTATTTAATCAAACATGTATGTGTGTATGTATGTAAGGAGAGGGAGTGGAAAAAAGATGTGTATTTCCTTATCATAATTTGTGTGCTCTTCCTATCCCATCTCATCACTAGCTCTGCCACATTAAAAATACCTTTATAAATGTGAATTATGTTCTGTAAGCCAATGATACATTCTAGAATTAATTTCTTCTCAAACTTATCATCCATAAGCAAGATGCTAAGCTCCCTGAATTCTCTGTAAACCACCTTGAGAAAAAAATCTAGGTTGGGTAGACCGATGTTCTCATTGTTACCTAACAGGGAGATATTTCTACTTCTCACACCTGATAGTATTATAATTTGAGCACAGAATGTCAGACTGTCATTGTTACAGACCTTTAATTTAATCGCATTGTGTCTGATATCCTTGCATTTAATTATTCACATTCTCACTCTTGTTTAAGAAGGTAGATCGGTGCCAGGTTAGCTAGTGGTTGAAAGGATCTTCCTGGGCACCCACATTCAACTGACCCAGTCTCTTCCCAAGGTACCTAAACCACCTGAGGACAAATTACCCTGAAACCCTGCCTGGCTGCACTTTACCCTGGCTCTGAGGGAAGCTGCAGGGAAAAAAGAACAACAAAGAATAAAGAAGCTTTCGTGAAAGGACTAGCTTGGGTGAAGTATATTATTCATAACCAAGTAAATGGAACCTGATAAGCCCCCTGGCTAGCTGGCCTTCAAGGCAACGGTGTCTATGGCATGTTAGGGTCTATACAGTATTTTATTCCTGTTGTTTTAAACACATCAACAAACTTGGAAGAGTAGCAGAAGTTCAACGTACAGGTCTAGACATGCTTCAAGCTTACCTGATTTAATCTCCAGAATTATATTATGAGATTGGTAGTACTATTACCTTCATTTCATAACTTTCCCAACTTCTCACAGGTAAGATTCAATCACAGACCATCTAAGCCCAGACAACTGCCTTTTTAAAAAAATTAATTATTATTTTTTATTAAATCATAACCACACAGATCCTGTATACATTAATGCATTTATTTGGGGTACAAGGTACTGATTTCATATAGAATTAGAAACACTTACATCACACTGGTTAATATATGCCTCATCTTGTTTACTTAATTATTGTGTTAAGACACTTATACTCTATACTAATAGATCTGACATGTATCCTTGCCTTGTGCAGTAATCCACCGTTTGGAAGAGTTGATCCCCCAAAAGGATAAGTAGGGGTAAAAGTAGGAAGTGATTCCTGGATATGCCAAGTGTTATTCCATCAAACTATTAGGAAGAATAAATTCCACAATAGGTGTTGAGTGCTGTGTATAAATCCTGGCACAAAGTTAAATAGCTGATAAAATATAATGATTAATAATAAGTAACCCAGATAGGTTCTGGGAAAATTAGCAGGAAAAGTCTTAGTTTATTAGGATTATTATTTAAAAACTAAGTATAAATATATTTATCATAGCCTGGGGAAAATTGTGATGGTTTCTTTTTTTTCACTGAATTCAATTCAGTGACAAATAGCTTTCAATGGTTGAGGACAAGTGAGAAGTGTAGGGAATAAGAGGCTCTTTCCCGAGTTTACAACCCAGGCTTGCCTTCTGACAGCTTAAGTTTATCTCCAGGGCTGCGGCCCTGCTGAGTCTGTCTTCCTCTGTTTAGGGAAGGTGGGAAGAAAAATCCTAGAATGTTTGGTTTGTGTGTAGCTGGCATGGGAAATGATGGGCTCTTGTTCAGGAGGTTCCAGACAACATCTTGGTCATGAAAGGGGGGACCTGTGGGAACAATCGTTTCTGGCCTCCCTTCTTATCAAACCTGGAACAATCTTTCATTTACAATATTCATGCCACAAGAACACAGTCAATAGGAAAGTCCAAAAAAAGAAAACTCTCTCCCAGAGACAGCTGTGTGCAGTCTACTGCCAGATTACTCGGGCAGATTGCTAGAAATGGAAAAGTTCTCGTTTCTTTTTGTGTTTATTCTCCCTAGTTGTCTTATAGAAACTGCCTTTTGTAAATAAAGAAAGCCTGGTTTTAAACAGCTTTTACTAATAGCTGTAGTTGGAGGATTCAGTTCTACAGAGTTTTACAAAGCTAAAATAAATCTGATGGAAACACATATATTTCAAAGAAAATATTTTAAAATTTTCTGATGCTATATTTTCTGTAGCATGTGAGTTGGATTGTGATGCTTTAATGTCTGCATAGCTACTTAGTCTAAAATGTGAGAGATCCCATGTTAAGTGCAAGGTCGGGCCCCATTGAATGCCTTGTTCATGAGCGCCACTCTGACTTGGTATAAAAGTTCATTGCTGATTCATACTCAAGTGGGGAAAACAAAAAAGAGAGAGAGAGTAACTTCTTGAACAGCAGAAAACACCCACCAATTAGTCTCATTGGATTTCTGAGTGGTAGCAAAGGAATCCAATAAATAAGTGGATTTTCTGTGAGGGGGGGCTCCCCTGTGTTCTCTCCAGTTTTTATCTGATTTCAAGCACAGTGCTGGCAATTTTTCAAATTCACAGTCAGCTCTGGAGAAGGTATTCTCAGAATTCTATGATAAAACGAGCGAGGTGTGCCATGATATAGAAACCTATCTATGGCAGAATTATTAGATGGTTAGGGAAATGGAGTAATTATTACAGATGACAGTGCCCACTAAGCATGTTGTACTAATTACAATAAATGAACATTTGGTGCTTGAAAGAACACCTTTTCCCAAGTTCTCAAATTAATATCAGGGAGTGGACTAGCCCTTGGAAAGATGACAGTCCTCTTCTTTTCATTTAATGAAGTAAGGCTTTTGTGTGTTCTTGTTTGTATTGGAAAACAAGACTTGTTAATTTATCACCTACATAATGTCATATAAGATGAGATAATAGATTTGTGCTCCATAGTGTTGACAATGATTGAATGTGTATTATAGGGGGAAATTTGTAAATCGTGAGGGTTACCTTCCTCACACTCCTGGAAATATTGTTTTTCATTCATTTTTTTCTAGTCAGAGCCGATGGACTGTGAGTTAAATTTCCTGCTGTATAATGTACTCTCTCTCTCTCCTCTCCCCTGTCCCCTCTCCCCTCACCCTTTTCTTTTACTTTCTCTGCCTCTGTCTGTCTCCCTCCTTCTCCCTAGCTTGCCATCAGGGACATATAACAGAGATTTTCTCAGCACCCTTAGTCCCTGTCATAATAGCAGATCAGTACTAGACAATGAATCCATGTTTAATGAATTTCTCTTGAATGTCTGTATCTTGCTGCAAGTCATTCATGCAAACATTGAAGAGGACAGACAGAGCCCTGCTGAGCATCACTAGCAGACCTCTCTCTAGTAGACCTCCACAAGTTAATCTGTACTCTTTTGTTACAGTTGTTCAACCAGTTACTAATCTAACTAATTGTAACCAGTTGAACAACTGAACCCAAAGGGTGCAAAGTAGAAACATTTCATTGAGAGATCGGCTGGGGACAAAGGAAACACCGCCAGATCCCCCTTCAAAATGCAAAGGGAAAATTCCTTCTCAAGTCCAAGCTATGTGCTACCTCTTTGAATTATCATCAATTTGTAATGTTGTGTAAGTCTATATGTATCCTCTGTTCTTTTGGGGAGGGTTATTTGAAGTGTAAGGTACTCGCTCCACAGAAGGTGATACTAACCATGTCTTTATTGTTGTCAGAGAACCACCTATGCTATGAATAATAAAATGTTTTGAAAATAAGACATGTTTCTTTTATTGATAGCTGTGCCCTCAGGCTGATGTGAGATGTACCATGTGAGATGAACAATGTAATGTAAAGTAGATAATTTGTTTGTGGTTTATATAAGGGAATGTATTCATGTAAGCAGGAAGATTTTAGGTGATTAACTTTTATTGTACTGTTATCTTCTTGGTATCATACCGTATTCACAGAACATTATGGTAAAGAGTCTTTCCCCAGTGAGGGCCCAGGAGACATTTCTCCCTGATGCTCCAAAATCAAGGCTAGCTCCATGTTTTCTGAGTAATTCCAAATTGTGTAAGAGATCGTGTTCCCTTTTCATATTGGTTGCTAAGAAGCTCACTTTTCTCTATGTACCTATAGGATAATTTTGAATGCTAACTTGGTGTTCTTTAGTTTTTTAATTCTTCTCAGCAGGATTACAATTTATAAAGGCAGAGTATAACTAATAAAAAAAACATTTAAAGATGAAGCTGCTGTTGATATCTGAATGGATCTGTCACCTCGCTTCCTACTTCATTCTCTTCTGTCATTTCTATTGGTAAGGGCTTTCCTGCCCCTTGGAAATTCAGTTAACTTTTGCTATGCCCTCTATGCCAGGATTAAACCTTACATCTTTATGCTTTTCCTGCCTCAGACCTTTGTGTCCGTCTTACATGCTCTTGCCTTCTGCCGGGCCTCCAACCTGGATCCAAAGCTGTATGGGTATTGACTGTTTTTCCTAAGAAATTCAAGAACATGTAGCATGTGTGTTTGGCTGCTTTCTTGAAACTTTGAAGAGTTAAGGGGAAGACTTACGCTGAGCACACACACCACCGAGCCTTCTATTGTCTTGCTGGCCGCATCTTCTCACCTTCATGCTGTTCCTCTTGGAGTCTCCACCCTCCAAAGTCACCATGCAAGGCTGACCTTCAATAATTGTGAAGTTCCCTGGGCTTGTGTTCCAGGGGCTCATCCCCCACTCTCATTCCTGAACTATGATGAATGGTGTTTTCCCCACCTTGCTTACATTTGCTTTTCAGTATTAATTATTTCAGAGAAAAGCATTCATTTATTTGTTTATTCACTTGTTCATTTAACAATAATTTTGTATATAGCTACAGTACCATGCTGTAGGGATATGGGAGACATTAGCATAAATAAATAACATAAATAAAACCCCTCTTCTAAGCAGTTCAGATGGAAATAATTCAAATTAGGGTGGGCGAAGCAGAGATTTAAAAAGATTATCAGGAAAAAATATGTGGTAAGTGCTGTGACTGGTGGTATACACAGGGATTTGTGGGGATGGAAAGCAGCAGGACTGAACCTAAGATGACTTGGGCATTATATTTTATTAAAATGGAACTATTGGCTCAGTGCCTGTAGCACAGTGGTTATAGTGCCTAGGTGCGGGCTTTTCCATTTTTAGAGACACAGAGAGTAGATTTTTCAGCCTTGCATAAATCTGTGACCATTAATGATAGTCTGTGCTAGGTTCCTTGAATCAAATGGTTGTTGATGTAGGTCTTGAAAAGTAGAATGTTGGTTTGATATCATCATCCCTGTCACAATAGCTGCGTGGGTAAGTACGGTTTCACTCTAAATAGATTTGTTTTGGACTATCAAGCAATTACATTTCTTTATATTCTTGCTGTCCTTCAACCTCAACAAAATAAATACATGGAAATTAAGTAAATCTTAAATATCTCTAAGCACCATCTATGGGTGGCATTCTTTTTACATCTACTGTTATAAGGCTTACAAATAACAACAAATCAGTTTACAGGTAAAGTTCATTGTGATAGGATTTGAGTGTGAGCATATGTGGTGCCTCGTCTCTCTCCCTTTCTGCTTGACCCTTCATGTTGCTAAAAGTTCTAAGAGGCCCATACCACTGAGTTGACCACGACGCATCAGTTTGGCAAAAGTCTATGCGATATAGGAAGTCAGAGGTCAAGATAGTTACCATGTGATCTTCCCAAAGAAGGATGGGTCATCTTCCTTCCCTCCAACACATACTCAGATACACGTCAGCCAACTAGCATCTTGCTGTTTGAAAAACATAATGAACTTTCTCTTGTCCAGAAAGAGAATCATATTCTTTTTCACTTTGCCTAGTATCCAGATGTTCCACTCCAATTGCAAGGAAAAAGCCAGTTCCTCTTAGAAGCCTTCAGGCAAAATTAGGAGGCTCTTCTACTGGATCAAATGTTTTCTGTAATGTCTTTTGTAATATTTGTAGAATATTTGCCATATTAGACTTCATTTATCCTTTTATGAGTCTGAATTCTTACCACACTGAACCCTTTGAGAAAAGGGTGTGTATAATTCATTTTCATATTTACAGGGCTGAAACTAATGTCTATAGATCTTCAATATTTTTTCCACTACAAAAAAATCAGTAAATAAAGGCAGGAGAGTTTGTTATGCCAAGTGGAACCACTGGCTGTGTTCATGGGGACAATTCAACCTGTGTTCTCATTGGCTGCTCCGGCCTAACTCAACCTGCCCAGCCATAGTCAGATTTAAACCCCTCCACAGGCTATTGTTTATCAGTAAATATATAATCTCAACTCATCCAAATAGTAGAGCTTGGTCACTGGTTGCCTGACACTTGAGTGATGTTAGAAAATCCCAAACAGGTCTAGATTATAATCTTGGCTTACAACCTGTATAATCTTGAGCAAGATATTTTTGTGTATTTGAGCCTCAATTTTCTTATCTGTTAAATGAGCATAATAAAACCTTACTTATAGGTTTGTAGTAAATAGTAAATGAGATGGTATATGTTGGGTACATATTGCGCAGAAATATAGTAACACCTGCTACATATTTATTGAATAGATATGATACTGAGAAAGATATAGTACTGAGAATATAGGAAGTTCCCATTTTACTGTTCCTACCCCCATATACTTGCCCTTCAGGTCTCAGATTCACCTGCTCACACCCAGGGGCCCACGTCCTTTTAGCCCCTCTGTATGCCTCTTTTATTGAATTTTCCATAATGCTAATTAATTGATCACATAACTTATGTCTAGAATATAGCACATAAATTCAAGAATTACCTCTTGTATTAACTGATTTATCTCTAATGCCTAGTGCATAATTGGTTCACAATAAATACTAATTGAATGGATGAATAATTTCATTAAAACTCTCAAATGTGGTTTCTAGTATAGATTCACCCCCGGTTACCCCTAACCAGGAAGGCTTTCCCATTCAACTCCCTTAGCTCCAAGAATAACAAAATTACTCTTATTCTATACCAAAACATTTATCCCAATTGTATTGCCATGATCAGAAAGGACTTTTCCACAACTTTCTTTCCAGACTTGATTTATTTTGGGTAGTGATAATTATAACTATTGATTTGATCACTACCTTTTTTTTTTTAATTCTCTTATGTTCAGCTGTTTCCAGGAGACCATCATTCATTCCACAGATACTGGTTTTTGTGGCAGCCACTCTTCTAAGCACTGTGGAGGAATTTAAAGATAAGGGAAGTGTAGCTGTTCCAGGCTAGGCATTTACAAAATAATAGAGGAGGTACATATGTTCAAGGTTTACTCAACTGTGGGACAGACACCTTGTAAAAGATACAAATCAAGAGCTTCAGGACCTTTTTGAATTGTTATCCTCTGTTGCATCCTCAACTTTTATTGGATTCACATCAAATCATTGTATTCAGGAATAACTCAAGTCATTGTTCAGATGTGCTTTTTGGATGAGGACTACTCTGGCCACCCTGTTTACCATCGCAAATGCGTTTATCTGAATACTACCATTCTCTGCCTCTGTTTCCCCACTCACTTTATCCTGAGGCACTCACTCCTCTTGTTGTGTTGTACTATGTATAATAAACTTATATATCACGCTGTTGCTTATTGTCTGTCTTCCTCCACTAGAATGTAAGCTCTAGGTGGGCCAGAATGTATTAATGTTACTCACTGGTGTATCCCTGGAGCAAGAGTCTGATTAGAGTAGGCATTTGATGGCTATTTGGTAAGTGCATTTGGAAATGAAGGAGGTGTTAGTAGTTATATGCTGAGACCCTGGACAAATTGCCTGAGCTGAGTCCTGTCTCTGCCACTCTTGACTACATAATCTCAGTTGATTTATCTTAAGCCATCCATTTCCCAGTTGTACCTACCTCCCAGGGCTATTGGGAAGATAAAATGCAAGATGCATGTAAACTATTAAGCTAGTAGTAACAATTGTTGCTCTTTTTAAAGTTAATGCACTCTTTTTTTCCTATGTACACATAAATCATACTTGATTTGCTCATTTTTTTTAAGGAAGACAATAGTTAAAAGTATTAGTACACAATGGTTTCACACATTGAGATGAAGACTTTGGGAAATAGAAATAATGTGAATTGAAATTGGTTTAACAAGAATAAATCAAATATATGCCATCTTCAAATATGTCTCCAGTCTGTGTAACTCATCTAAAAGGACTTCAGGGCCACTAGAAGACTATTGGCCTGAGTTCCTAATCTGTGGGGTAACCAAGGAAACAATTGTCATTTCAACAAATGTGTTACATACCTAATGTGCATTATGTACAGAGACAACATTTGGTAATATAGCGAGGAGAGAGTCATTCCTGCCTTGAGGAGGCAATTGTAATGCACTGCAGATAGCTGAGAGTGAAAAACAGACCCTTAAAAATGAGGGATGGGTGGGTAGGGCAGGAATCTGTAGAAAAATTCCCTGATTAGAAGAGATAATTCTTGAGCTGGCTTGATTTTTAAAAAATATATTAGAGCCTGGATGTTTGGGGTTTTCCAATAAATATGAGATAGGAATTTAAGATGCTTATTGAATCAAAAAATAAATCCTAGAAGAATAGAGGCCTGGGAGAGTTCAAGGTAGCTGACCTTGAATTAAGCATAAGTAAATATAACTCAGGTAGGCACAATTAAGGGGCATGATTTTAATACAATTTGAAAGTAACATGATTGTAGGAATCTCTGTGTGCCTTGATGGCATAGAACCGATCCTCTGTAAATTGATACAGTATAGATAACTGAATAACTTAGAGCAAAATTCATTAGTAGTAGCAGTGTTTGGTAAAGGTACACTGTTACGTGTGTTACTTAGATTCAATTAACAGTCTGTAATTTGTAGGAGCACACAATCATGGGATGCAAAATACTCTTTGGAAAGAGAGATTTGCATTTTCAGGGGCAATTTGCTCTTGTGGAGTAATCTTGCTCCTCAAAATCACTGAAGACCCATGGACCCTCTGAAGCATTTGTTTTGGATCTGAAGCAGCTCCTACACTAATCCAGAAATCTCTATTCTGGACTCTGTGAACACTGGCAAGAAGAATATGTAATGGGGGTACATTCCGTGTCAGAAGTCCAAAAGCTCTCTCAATGGTTTCCCACCCAGTTACAACGTATTGCTCTAATCCCACACAACAGCTGAAACAGCTTTTCTTCGTGTCTTTCATTCCTGTAGCATTTGATGTCTCTACCATGTAATTTACATGTAATTATAAGTTGTTTTGTATCATTTAATCATCATTTTAAGTGTGGATATCTTCCCTTCTCAAAAAGATCAAAATAAGATTCCTTTAAGAACAAGGGCTCACTGCACAATACCAGGCATACCTGTAGAGCAATCCATAAGTACTGACCTCACTTTAAACTGTCTTAATTATTTTCTCAGCAAACAAGTCAAACCTGGCATATAACTCATTCTTTAGATCCACACCTACTTTATAAAGGAATAAATACATTGAGTTAACAGGAGTTTGTGAATAAGCAAATAGATGCCCAATAAGATAATGCATGGTTTTTTATTCTGTTAAGAACTTAAATGACAAAATATTTGACAAGGGAGGTCATGGTTTGGCAGGGGTGATGAATCCTGTCACAGACGTCAGTGCTGGACAATTTTTTCCTTAATCTAGTGAATAAATATGGCTGTTCTTTGATGTCATTTTTTCCCCCGAGTTTGAATTCAAATGCTATTCATCTTCGAGTTGCCCCTACTTTTTTCAGGCCTTAAGGTATGAACCTTTGATGTCTTATTTTCATATCCCTTTTTCTCTTGGAAATGATCCAAATAGTCAATAAAACAGAGGTATAAATCCTAATCCCTAGACGTTTCAGGTTTATTGAAAGTGAATCTTACTTACTCTTTTCCTTTATCTGCTCACTGACAGAACGTTAACCAGAAACTTAGTATCATTACAAGGAAGTGGATAAAAAAAAATATATATACTTTTCAGTCATTCTTATTCAACACATACACTCCATCAAATATTGCCTATTTATATGCACAAATAGCTCTGTTCCTTGGACTCCCTCCAAGGTCTTTGTCAAAATGGAACCAAATGCATTTCTTAACTACCTCATAATTAAAGTTTTTGAATCATTGAGTTCAATTATCTTTAAGGGCAAACAGCAAATTCAGGATTAAAGTTCCATTTGCTTCACTAAAATTTGCAAATACTTGTGATTTTCTTTTCAGATCAACCTAATTTGACCTTGAAACAAGTGAACAAAACTGCTTTAAACCTTATCAGCCTTCCTTTCCTTTTGGATTAACTTTAATAACCACACTTACTATATAACCCAAGTCTGTAAATAATACTGAGAAACACAGTGAAGACTTTACAGGTATAAAGATTGTTCACGCTGAACATATTAAAATTGAGAGTTCTTTGATAAAGGCTGTAGACATTTTTGCAAAGACCATCACTGTTTCATTGGTTCATTTTACTCTGACACCATCTTATGGAAAGAGAGATTTGCATTTCCAGGGGTAATTTGCTCTTGTAGTTAATAATTTTAAAAATTGATTCCTTGGGCACGTTATGAATATTAAAACATGAAATGACTTGATGGTTATAGCTTCGTGAATTTGATGCCCTAGGGATTTCTTTTGTTTTCAATTTATCATATTCTTTCAAATACCCAGTCTCAATTTCTCTCTCACCTACTTCTTTCTATAACATTTTATTGCTAATCAGAATCTAGACGAGAATGATCAAAAACCTGAAGAAAAGCAAACCGTTAAGTGGGGTTTGTTAATTCTTTATTGAAAAATTAAAGAATTTTACGTTGTTGACTAACATGTCGTTTGAAGATCTGACAACTCCAACCTTTCTCTGTCAGTTCCTGGCCATTTGTTCTAGATCCATTGACCATCTTTATCACTTAGAGCGTTCAGTTCTCCTCGGTCACCAGCGTAATAAAGCAGGGATGGCTGGCCCTCTGCAGGAGGAAAGAAACAACCTGCACATGAGACTGCTTTGTTGTGCAAATATTTACTGTATTGGAGTATAACCTCTGGATTATATTCATTCACTTGTTATTCATACTTTTAATCATTCAACAGATCCTGAGTAGGTCTAAAATCGTGGCCAGTTTTTATAATTTGTTATTTAACAAAATACTACTACAATTATCCATCTTTCTTTCCTGTTGTATTCTTAAAACTCATTTCTATTAATATATAATGGTTGTACAAATTCTGGCACATGTGGTATTTTGATACCTGTATGCAATATATAATAATCGAATCAGAGTAATTGGGAGATCTGTCACTTCAAACATTTATCTTCTCTTTGTGTTGGGAACATTACAATTTTTCTCTTTTAGACATTTTGAAATACACACTAAGTTATTTACTATAATTTCCCTCTTGTACTGTCAAATATTAGAACTTGTTCTTCTGATTTGACTGTGTTTTTGTAGCCATCAACTAACTTGTCTTTCTTCTTTCCTCCCTACCTCTCCCCTTCCCTTCCCAGCCTCTGGTAACCATCATTCTACTTTCTACCTCCATGAGGTTTGCTTCTTAAGCTCCCTCCTATGAGTGAGAATGTGTGCTGTTTCTGTGCCAGGATTATTTCATTTAACCTAATGACCTCCAGTTCCGTCTACATTGCTATAAATGGCAGGACCTCATTCTTGTTCTATGGCTGAAGATATTATATCCTGTGTATATACCAGATCTATTATATCCATTCATCCATTGATTAGGCTGATTACATACCTTGGTTACTATGAATAATGCTCCAATAACATGGGAATGTTCTGGGTGTCCTGAAAATCACCCCTGAAGTCCCTTTACATAGGAAAAAAGGAAATGGTAGCCAAATATACATTTATTTAAAAAATATTCATTGAGAAATTTCACAAAGAGGTGGCTAGCACATGGAGAATATTTTGTGGAAAATATAAGTTTCAGGGGTGACTTTGGGGACACCCTGTATATATCTCTTTGGTATAATTATTTTCTTTCTTTTGGAGATACATATATATGTTATATATATATGTGTGTGTGTGTATATATATAACATATATATATATATTTGTTATTCAGTAGCATGATTTCTGGATCATATGGTAGTTCTAACTTTAATGTTTTTAGGAACTTCCATACTGTTTTCCATAATGGTTATACTACTTTGCCTTCCTACCAACAGTATATAATAAGTGTTCCTTTTTCTCTGCATCTTTGCCAGCATTAATTTTTTGTTTTCTTGTTAATAGCCAATTTACCTGGAATAAGATGATATCTTAATGTGTTTCCAGTGGGTGGTGGTAGTACAGCATAAAGATTGTGAGGATGGGCTTCGTATTAAGTAATAATACTTAGCCTCACCTCCATTTTCTAAAGAATAAATGAGAAAATAAGGCATATTGCATTGCTCTGGGCTTGGCAGGCAAGTAAGCATTCAAGAAACGTTATTTACTGTTGTTATTCAATCATAGTGCTTGATTAGTTGATTGTTAGAATCTTTTTCAGTATTTATTAATCTAATACCTACGAAGTGTATTCAGAGTAAACTTGGATGGTGAGAGACACCACCATCTGGCCTGTTGTGTCATAAACAAAAGCCCTGAAACTGGGTCTTGGCAATGGTGAGGGGAACAGATGCTCTAAATGCCTTCTAGAATGTGTTTTTCACTATGTGTCTACGCTGTGATGAATGTCACTAATGTCATCTCTCTTTCTATTTTAGGTAAGTACACCACCATTTTTGACGCTCTGTGCAGATGGGTAAGTCTTGCTGCTGGAGCTTTTCCTGTTGATTTGCATATTTGGAGAATATGAACCAGACAATGTGCTTATCGTGGTCAGACAAATGCCTTTATTTTATTTAAGCAGAGATCTGGAAAGATAACAGCATTTCCCACATGCTTTCTATCTCTGTTTCAAATCTTTGGCAGAAAAAAATACATCTGCTATTTCAAATTGAATAAAATGTTATGTTTCATCTAAGTCATCAAAGACAGACTTTCTTACTTTGTCAGTAGAAGGCAGAGTATTTAAAAAACTTTAAAATAGAAAAAAAAGATTATTTCCTCTCTTTAGAAATGATAAAAACCTTTTTGAAGTCAATATACAAACCTTGTTTTTCTGCTTACAAATGGGAAATAATTTTTTTTGATTGCCTAATGAATAGATTAAATTATTTTGAGGCATAATTTTATGACAAATAGAAAGTGGCCAATATCCCTGCAGAGCTGTGTGTGCCGAATATTGTAGAAGAAATTCCTGTTGTGAGTGAGAGTTGGTGTAATTAATTTAGCATTTCTATACTTGGCTGTAATCTACTACCACAGAAGACTGAACTGGAAGAAATGACCTTAACTCACAAGGGATTTAGTGGAGAAGTGAGATGTGAAACATGATTAAGCTATGAAATAATTTACAAAAGGAAGTTGTGCAATCTCTATCACTGTCAAACTCTAAAACTACATAGATAGTTCTGTTTCTATTAGGAAATTAAGATTTATCCTGCCTTGAGGCAAAAATTGAATTGACTTCCTGTTCTCAGTAATGAGTCCTGATTTTCTCCTCCAGCTTTAGTTTCCCCTGTTTACTCCGTGCATACTCTCTATGTGTTAGTCTGAATCTTCCAAGAAGCAGATGAGAAAATGGGATTCGAAGTGGCAAGGATTTTATGAAATTCTCTTGTAAAAGAAAATGGGGGAGGGTAGTGAAGGTGGAGTGAAACATCAAATCATAATATAAATTTTACTCTGAGTGAATAAGAGAGAGATTTGTTTAAAGTATCTGAGATAGAGTTAGGCAAAGCAACATGGGGATCCTCAATCCCAAATAAGCCAACAGGAGTGTCCTTGGTTTCCTGGGAATGTGTCTGCCTCCAAATCCTGGCTGTGCTCCATCATTGTTGGACAGTAGAGTGTGGGAAATACGTTCTTCGTTCAAATGCTGCATTGGATTTCAGAGACATCAGCTGGGACTTTTGGCCAGTTACAGTCCTTGTAGTTGGTGGTGTGCAGTTCCTACTCAAGGCCGCCATATTGAGGATCCTCAGTCTCAGGTCTTCCTGTTTCTTGCTCTCCATTACAAAGCCCTCTTCCACCATCATTTCTGATCCATATCCTACTCATTCTTCAGACCCAGCTCAGTTACCACTTCCTTCATGAACATTACTCTGGACAACCCAGGGGCTGGTGATGACGATTCCCTTCAGGAATTTTTAAATTCTTTGTATTCTCCTATGGTATTTGTTGCCTTTCATTATCCATTTGTTCAAAAAGCGATATTGAGAGCCATGCCAGACATCTTCCTATGCCCTGTGGAGGAGGAGACCAGACAAAAATAATGGTAAATCACATGACACTCTAATGGGAGAGCAAGACTGTAAAACGCCTTAACTAAAATACATGTAGAATTGTTAGAAGTGTGAGCAATAAGATATGAGGAGACTTAAGAGGGAAGGATGATCTTTAAGGGCAGCAGGGACTTTCTCACAAAGGAATTTATTTTAACTTTTAATTTAATATAATTTCATATTTACTCTAGAATTGAAAGATTAGCATAAGTAATTCCTAGATACCCTTCACCAAGATTCCCCAAACATTAACACTTGACTAAGTTGTCTTTACTCAATCTCTCTCTCCTCTCTGTATCAATTTACATACACATATGCACCCATACATGTTTGCCGATTATAATTTTTTTCCCTGATCTGTTTAAGAGTAGTTGCAGACACGATACCTTTTACCTCTAAATACTTAAGAACTTCCTAACAACATGGACTTATCATACATGTATAGCTTTAGTTTAATGGTCAAAATTAGCAAATTAACCTTGACACAATGGTGTTATCTAATCTATAGATCTTATTTCAGATTTCAACAAGTGTCCCAATAATATTATTTATAGCAAAAGAAAATAGAAAATCATGCTTTGCAATCAGTTTCCATGCCTCTTTAATATCCTTTAAACTGGAACACTTTCATTATATTTCATGACATTAACATTTTTGAAGAATACAGACTAATTGGTTTGAAGACTGTGTTTGTTTGACAGGGCTGCTGTAACAAACTACTACTCCCTGGGTAGTTTATAAACAACAGAAATTTATTTCTAACAGTCTGGAGGGTGGGAAGTCCCATGATTGAGGCTCTAGCAGATTCAGTGTTTGGTGAGGACCAGTTTTCCTTATTCATGGACAACTGTCTTCTTGCTGTTCAAGACAGAAAGAGGAAGGGACTCTCTGGGGACTCCATTATGTGGGCATTAATCCCACTCACGAGGGCTCTGCCCAAAGGCCACACCTCAACATACCTTCTTTTTGGTAATTAGATTTCAACATATGAATTTGGAGGTATACAAACATTCAACATATAGCATAGATTACCTTTCAATATGAGTTATTTTTATGTTTCCTTGGAATGAGATTCAAGTCACATAATTTTAGTCACAATACTATGAGCATGATGATAAAGTCTTATATCTAGAGGCACATGCTAATGTTTAGCTTATTACTAAAAATTTTAGCTCTGATCATATGGTTTAAATGCTGTCTACCAGATTTCTCCACTGCAAAGTTACTATTTTTCACTCTTTGTAATTTAAAAAAATATATTTTATAAGGTAATAATGAGAGACCATATAAATATTGCATTATTCTTCTGATTGTTACCCAATAGGTTCAGAATCCATTTGATGATCCATGTTTAAGCCATTTATTACTATGATGGTTTCTGTCTTAGGCAAATACAGAAATAGTTTGTAGTTTCATAGCTTTTGAGACTGGGAGGTCCAAGATTGAAGGGCCGCATCTGGTGCGGGCCTTCTTGCTGCGGAATCATAACATGACAAAAGACTGAAAGAGGGAGCAGGGGACTTAACTTATTTTTTTTAATAAGGAACTCATTCCTGCAGTAACAACATTAATCCATTCATGAGGGCAGCACTCTCATGACATAATCACCTCTTAAAGGTTCTACCTCTTGGGTGGCACCTGTGGCTCAGTGGGTAGGGTGCTGGCCCCATATACTGAGGGTGGAGGGTTCAAACCCAGCCCCATATACTGAGGGTGCAGGGTTCAAACCCAGCCACGGCCAAACTGCAACAACAACAACAAAAAGAGCCAGGCGTTGTGGCGGGCGTCTGTAGTCCCAGCTACTCAGGAGGCTGTGGCAAGAGAATTGCCTAAGCCCAGGAGTTGGAGGTTGCTGTGAGCTGTGACACCATGGCACTCTACTGAGGGCAACAGAATGAGACTCTATCTCTACAAACAAACAAAAAAAAGATTCCATCTCCCAAAGCTATTGCACTATGAATTAAGTACTTGGGGGCACATTTAAACCTTAGCAATTCCTAAGGGTTAATTTTATAAATTTTTCTTTTCTTCTTCATTTATTAGTTGGCTTTCTGCTATGCATATGAAAGTTTCTCCTTGCTTGTTTCTTTTTGTGTGGACTCATGGATTATTTTTTTAGCAGCTGGTAATACTTCAATGTTATTAGATAATATTATTATTTATTTTAATGTCTCAGATTCAAATAGTAGGAGCTCATTGTAGTTGACTTCTTTGTCATTTTGACATGTCATCGCCATTCTTCTGAGTATTTTGTTTGTTTGTTTTTGGCATAAAATATCCAAGATTCTTATATTTTTGCCTCCTCTAGTTTGTAATCAGCTACTGTTATAGGGACTCCTTTTAGTAGAGAATGGTATTGAGAAGGCAAAATTTAGAAAAGAGCTCTGGGACAGATGTGTTCATTATTAGTGGGAGGTTCTTGCTTCTCTCAGCAGACATATGGAGGAAAAGCATGTGTATGTATGAAGACAATTTTAAAAGTTTATGGAATGTGGAATTAAAAGATTAAAGTTAAAATGTAAACTTTATTTCTCAACATAAGCTCCATCTAATTCAAGAAACTTTTGTAAATAATGATACCAGCTATTTAAGGCCATCCCTAAAAACTGAGGGTCCTGGGAATTTAAACATGTCCATACATTATTTTTTATGCTATTAACTAAAGAAAAACTTGTGACCTTTAAAATGTTTTCAGTGTTAAGAAACAAAGAGAAGTCAGAAGGAATCAAATCAACATTGCAAAAGGAATGCCTAATGCTCACAAAATCCCCCTGGTTTATTTGATGAGAAGAATGAGCGAGAGCACATTCTTGGTGGTGGAGATAGATTCTCTAGCGAAATTTTCTCAGGCATTTTTCTGCTAAAGATTTGGCTAATTTTCTCATAACCATATCATAATAAGCAGCTGTTATCATTCTTTGGGCCTCCAGAAAATTGACAAACAAAATGCCTTGAGCATCCCCAAAACTGTTGCATGACCTTTACTCTTGACTGCTGTACTTTTGCTTTAACTGGACTGTTTCTACCTCTTGGTAGCCATTCCTTTTATTGTGCTTTGTCTTCAGCATAGTACTGGTAAAACCATATTTCATATCCTGTTACAGTTCTTTGTAGAAATGCTTCAGGACCCACTTGTTTAGAACTTTCATTGAAAGCTCTCCTCTTGTCTGCAGCTAATCTGGGTGCAATGGATTTGGCACTCATTGAGTGGAAAGTTTTTTCAACTTTAATTTTTTAGTCAATGTTGTGTAAACTAAACCAATTGAGATGTGTATTAGTGCTGGATATATGCTTCAGCTCTTAATTATTGGTCCTCTTCAATTAAGGTATGAGCAAGATTAATTTTTTTCTCACAGATTGATATGGATGGTCTGCCATTGCTGACTTAATCTTCAATATCACCTTGTTTCTTCTTAAAACAAGGTCTGTATTTGTAAACTCTTGGTTTCTTTGGCATTGACTCTCTAAACTTTTCACGAAGCATTAGTATTTCACCATTCTTCTATCTAAGTATAATCATAAATGTGATTTTTTTTCTTGTTTCAATTTTAGCTGAATTCATGTTCTGATGGGAGCTCTCCTCAAACTGATATCCTAGTGCTTCAAAAGATGCCATTCATACATAATATAACAAGTTAGTAGCAGTTCATTTTGGTGCAGAAAATTTTTGAAATCCATGCAATTGTTTTTTTAAATAATATGTATTTCCATAAACTTTTTTGAAGACCCCTTGTACATACTCACATATGTAATTACATACATATCTACACCTGCCTGTGTCTGTGAGTATATCAAGAATCTCTATATATTAAACCTATGATTTTACAATGACACTTCCAATTCTAATCTATTACAACAGTGCTCATTCTTGCCTCCATTTTCATATCTGACTTTTTTCCCCAACACTGAGAAGACTGGCTACCATTATTCACAATATATTACATATTTGCTTAAGCCAAGAATTAACTTTTAAAAAGTTGTTTCCCAATTTCGAACTTACACCTCATTGGGAAAAAAGGAAGAAAAAAAATGTCATTTAAGTTTTTCAAGTAGTCTTTATAGCACCTTTTCTGGTTTTCATGCCTATATCCTATATTCCAGATTCACTTGTTGCTCCTCTCCAACCCCTACTCCCACTTACTTCTATGTAGTTGTGTTACTCGTTTAAAATACAAGTCAGTTAGTTTGTTTCAATTTGTAAATTTGTTTTTACCTAAAGGACAATCAAATGATATGGGGACTGGTATTTTCTGTTTCTATATTTTATATATGAGCCAATAATTTCATTTCCACAATAATAAGAAATGCACCATTAAATACTCTGCTGAGTTATATATCTGTATTGTCTTAGAGTACAAAATCGGAGGAATCTGCTAAACTATGTCTTAGACCAAACTTCAGGATAATCTGTGAAGCACAGGGGGTAAATGTTGGAGCATGAGCATGTTCAAACACAACAAATGCTTGTGCTGGCTGCTGGGGTTTGGTACTTAGTGATGTATACCGCATCTCAGATTCATTAGTGTGGGGGATCAAAGTTAGAGGCCATTATTTATATCCTTTGCATTTATTTTTCATGTTTTTTGTTTCAAAAATGTATTTAAGCCATCCTAGTTTTTAAAATATATAAAAACACTATGAAAAGCTAATTTAGAAGCACAACTGTAGAAATCATAATTTGTACTTGAAGTTAAATTTAGATTTGTGTTCCTCAAATACATAGCAAATAGGGAAACCTGATAATATTTATGTCTTCAGGAGAGAAAACTTTCTTCCTGAATTAGTTCTAAAACTTCTCATTAGGGTTTTGAATAAGCAAAGAAATAATATATTTAATGCTAATTTTATATGTTATATAAATGTACATTATTCATCATGAATAATATAAATTTTCTTATATTTATCCTTGATACAAGTCAGACTATTAAATAATCATTCCATGTAAGTGTTCATATAGGAATTTAAATCATTACAGGTCTAGTGACGTGATTGTGGGAAAAAGCTCAGTACATATAAGCTCTTACCCTTAGATTGTCTTTCTCTTATCTCACTGGTCTCAGCTTAAGTTGGCAGGAGCTTGATTGCAGAAAATGGTTGTCATTTTGGCTTTTAGTTCTTTATTGTGCAAATAATCTGGGACTGCTATTGGAGTAAGATCTAGAGAGTTTATATTACAAAATTATATAATACCAAAATCACCAGGCAATGTTTATGGAGCAAAGATAATCACAGATACGTATCTAATTACCTATTTGGAGCACTTAGCAAATGCTGTTTCTGCAGTGGTCAAAATAAAGAAAGTAGTCTTTTATCTTGTTTTGTGAATGAGAAATTAATCCATGTATCAAGGTAATCAGTTATATTTCAGTTGGAATGGAAAACATCCTGCTTTTAAGCCACTGCTACTATGACACTTAGATGCTCTATTCCAGTTGCCCCCAATCCTTTTGGCACCAGGAACTAGTTTCACGGAAGACAGCATTTCTAGGAGCCAGGGGCTGGATGGTTTCAGGATGATGATGATTCAAGTGCAATACATTTACCGTGCACTTTATTTCTGTCATTATTGCATTGTGACAGATAATGAAATAGATACACAACTCACCATAATGCAGGATCAGTGGGAGCCCCGAGCTTGTTTTCCTGCTATTAATGGTCCCAACACCTGCATCACCACCTGACCCTACCTAAGTTCATCAGGCATTAGATTCTCATAAGGAGTGTGCAACCCAGATCCGTAGCATGTGCAATTTACAGGGCGGTCAGCTCCTGTGAGAATCTAATACTGCCACTGACCCTACAAGAGCTGGGTCAGGCAATGATGCAGGCAATGGGGAGTGGCTGCTGTGTGATCTGGTTTTGTTTTTTTTTCTGAGACAGAGTCTCAAGTTGTCACCCTAGGTAGAGTGCCGTGGGGTCATAGCTCACAGCAACCTCCAACTCTTGGGCTTAAGCAATCCTCTTGCCTCAGTGTTTCTATTTGTAGTAGAGACAGGGTCTCCCTTTTTTCCTCAGGCTGATCTTGAACTCGTGAGCTCAAGCTATCCACCCACCTTAGCCTGTCAGAGGTTCTTGAGGTCAGGCTGGTCTTGAACTCGTGAGCTCAAGCTATCCACCCACCTCTGCCTGTCAGAGGTTCTTGAATAGGCGAAGGACCTGAAATACTCATAAACATGGCCGGGTGCTGTGGCTCACACCTATAATCCTAGCACTCTGGGAGGCCAGGGCAGGTGGACTGCCTGAGCTCATAGGTTCGAGACCAGTCTGAGCAAGAGCAAGACCCTGTCTCTAAAAATTAGCCAGGGCTTGTGGCAAAGCCTATAGTCTCAGCTACTCAGGAGGCTGAGACAAGAGAATCTATTGAGCCCAGGAGTTTGAGGTTGCTGTGGCTACGACGCCATGGCACTTTCCTGAGGGCCACAAAGTAAGATTCTGTCTCAAAAAAAATAAAATCATGGACTGTGCCAAAGTGAATGAACACTGGTTAAGGGACATAGAAGACTTAAAAGCTAAGTTCTCCGGGACAAATTGTACTTAGAGGAATGACAGGGGACAAGTGACACTGGAGTGATCTGGATCCTTGAAGTACTTGGTGGGCTCTGGCTAATTCAGGCACCTTTTCTGTTTCTAACTCCTCTATTAAACACCATGATAACAATATCAGTATACATCCTACTCTTGTTAAGTTAATCTTTGATCAGTAAAAGTATTGCCGTCATATAGAACTGCTATTCTGAGTGTCAGTTCTGTCTATACTGTGTGAAAAAGGAATCTGACTGAACTTTGTAGTTCTGAGAACTCCACAGCTCCCACAGTTGTTCCGCAGAAAATCATTGTCAGTGTAACTTGACTTTCTGTATATCTCCATTGCTCATCTGTCCCAGATGGTTCAGGTTGGTTGCTGTCTCTATTAGTGTGATTAAGAGTCAATAAGATGATTAATTCAAAAGAGCCTTAAGCATCTACCTAGAAAAGGCCAGATAAATGCTAAGTAGTGTGTTATTTTGGTGGATCAAAAGAGTCCAGATCACTGGAATAAGAATGGCATACAAATTAAATAGCTAATGTCAGATTACAAAATAATAGAGAAACATTTTAAACGTTTCACCCAGCATTCACCTTTCCGTCTATATGCCTTAGAATGATAAAGCCTACATGTTAACTATGGTTTTATGTGGGTATGTAATAGACAAATAGCCCCTGATCTTAAAAAAAATACTTTTTTTTTTTTTTCAATTCACAAGATTGGAGCATTTGGACCCATAGCTTTTAAATTTTTTCCTTTTTTTCTTTAAAGTCATCCTCATTTTCTTTCCTACTGATTTCTTGCTCAATAAAATATGAGCTAAAAAAAGTGGATCTCATGGAAATAAGAAGTAGAACAGAGGTTACTAGGGCTAGAAAAAGGAGAGGGAAGTGGAGAAAAGGGACAGATCTGTTAATGGATACAAAATTATAGCTAGATAAGAGAAATAATTTTTAGGATCTCATAGCATTATAGGATGACTGCAGATCACTATATATATTTTTTAAAGCTTAGAAGACAGGGTATTGAATATTCTCAACACAAGGAAATGATAAATACATATGAGATGATGGATATGCTAACTGCCCTGATCTGATCACTATGTATTATACACAAAGTTTCCAAAAGCCTCTCCTAAAGTTGCCATGCATAAGGAAAATGGGAAATTGCACCTAAATATACCTTTATTTATAAAATATTTATTACAAAATTTTACAAAGAGGTAAACAACACATAGAATGTTTTGCACATTTTTTTTATGCAGTCTCATTTTGTTGCCCTCAGTAGAGTTCTGTGGTGTCATAGCTCACAGCAACCTCAAACTCTTCAACTCAAGTGCTCTTCCCTCAGCCTCCTGAGTAGCTGGGATTATAGGCACCTGCCACAATGCCTGGCTATTGTTTTGGGGGTGGGGTCTTGCTCTTGCTCATCTTGAACTCCTGAGCTCAAACAATCCACCCATCTTAGCCTCTAGAGTACTAGGATTACTGCTCCTGGCCCTAAATATTTTGTATATCAAAACATCACTATGTACCCCAACATGTGTACAATTATTATGTGTCAATTAAAAAAACTCTTAAAAAGGTATATTTCAGTGTATATGCCATATATATAGTTTAATATGTAATCAAAATGTGTGTAACCCTGTAATATTCTGAAATATAAATAAATAAATCAACCAACTAACCAGCCAGGGAAGTTAGACCTAAAATAAATAAAATTTGTTTTTTGTGCTCTGTGAAATTGTAAAATTATTCAGCTTTTAGAAGCTCTCTGCTGGTTTATTGGTTGATCACTAATTTAATATGGCCTTTGGTTTAAACTATGTCATAAAACACAAACAGATCATTTCCAAACTTATGCTTCATACAGAAAAGGTCTTTAATAAATAAATACCTGTTGGCCAAGTGAAACTATAAACGGATAAATGTTTTAGTCCTTTGAAATATATGAAAAGTGCCAAAAAGTATCAGATATCTCAAGGTCAATGCTAAATGTAAAATTCATTTCTAAGGATACTCTTCAGGTGCACAACCACATGGATTTATTTGTTAAAACTAATAATTAAAGTCTCTTCTATTTTCCTTATTTTGAATAACAAATACATTTTGCATGCTCATTGTTTGGACCCAATGTCTTCTATTTCATAAAACAAATGTGCATGCTTGTGCTATTTAATACATAACTTGATTCCTGTGTCTCATTTAGCTCCTGAGCCCCTCGAAATTTAAAATCATTATAACTCACATTGTGATCTCTTAAAACTGTATTTGTCGCAAGCACGTTTTTAACCAAAAATTCAACATGACTTTGCAAATTATTACTCTTTTTAAAGATCATTGTGTGCCAACATTAGAAATTTTGGTTTTCAAGATGAGCCCAGAGCACCTCCATATGTGTGTAAGGAAACTTAGAGAGGTTCAATAACTTGCTCAGACTATAGGACTTGAACCCAGATCAGAGGCTCCAAAGCTCTTTCACTTTCCATTTCCCTTTCTTGATTTGTTCCCCCAAATCTCATGACTGTCCATTATCATTTCATGTCCTTTAAACACTCATAAATTGGAGGAAAATGATAACTTTATAACTCTTGGGCTATTATTGGCCACGTATACACAAATTAGCTTCCGAACAAACAGTTGTGACTTTTGAGTGGGAGTTATATAACTTGAGCTGAATATAATCATGGGAATGTTGGTTTAAAAAAAAATAGCATTCCATCCCATGCCAGAACAGTCTTTGTACTTCAAGAGTAGTAGTGTCGTGAGAAGTTTATTGTGGACTATGGAGAACTTAGAGACTTGAGTCACAATGCAGTAATACTAGAGAAAGAGAACCCTACTCTTTTCAAATTTTATTCTACAGAAAAATTAAAAGCTTTTGGAAAATTTATTTGGGGAAGAGGGTATCTGAATGTTTTCACTGAAATTCATTATGCCCATAGTGAAAAACCTAGTTATAGTTAATTGAAGTGAGGAATAAATATATACTTGATAGTGACGCACGTTGGCCACCAATTTAACTAGAAGTCACTTGCCCTTCAGTGTATGATTAGGGAAATTTCCCATTAATATTTTGAGATACTTGATCCATACATGTTAAACTATATACTGTGCCCAATGCCCATGATGCCCAAAGTACCTCTTTGAATTGTGAACAATATCTTATGTGTTATAGGATTGAAATCTCCTTGTTACATAATATTAGTGCTATCCATGGAAAATACTAAGAAATGAGAGTTCCTCATTTCCACCCTTTTGTATTTGATTCATCACATACTGTCTTGATGAATAATGCCCTGTCTCTAAGAAGGAGTAACTCATGGGAAGGACGTGCTCTGGACATGGATTCTCAAGATTCTGAAGAGTTTAGGAGGCAGCAGTGTTAGTACAGAGTAAGCCAACGTGCCACTTACAGAGAGACTGTCTCAGAGGAAAAGAGAATCAAGAAAAGAGAGCATTTTCCTGATGGTAACTAGAATCTCCAAAATCATGACTTCAGAGATAGGAGAAATTTGTTTATTGATTCATTAGACAGAAACTTCCTGAGTCCCTATAACACATTAGGCATTGTTCTGCTGGGTAGGAGATTGGGTAGGTAGGGGTGTGTGGAGATAAAAGAGGACATCAGACTAGACATAATCTGCTGGAACAAGTTGGGCACGTAACCTAGCCCAGGAGAGTGTACCTTGTCATACTGATATTCACTCAGTACTAGAAGTAAACTAGAAATATAATCAGATGTTTTTTGCTGACAGTGAGAAATACTTTTGGTCCCATATTTAAATGTGTTTTTAATCTTTAAATACCTGTTGTATGCCATTTATTTCATCTAAGTTTTTCTTCTATGTTTTTGAATATTCAGCAATTTCAATAGCATTCTAGCATGACATCACTTAAAGTGAAGTATTTTTAAGTAAGTGTATTTTACAAATTAATATTTGGAATTATGTTTCAAAAACTTCACTAACTTTGAAAGAATCAAAAATATTGTTCATTTGAATTAAATTTTCCATGTAAAGATATATATTTTGGAAACTACAGAAGAACCCCTGTAAGTTGACCACCCAAGGGACTGTTAAAAACTGGTCAACATACAGAGGTGGTCCCCAAAAGGAACTAAGCCTACTGTTCTGATATGTACAAGTGGTGCATGTCCGGTCTGTGAAAATTAGGTCAACTTAAGGAGGTCGTCAATGTAGGGAGGTGGTCAGATATGGAAGTTTTACTGTATATGATTAAACCAATGGCAGGTTGAAGTTAAAAAGTGACGCCAAGAGAATGAGAATGCCATTCTTTTTTAGTAACCCATACTTTTTTAGTAATGACTATGCAATATGGTGCACATAGAAAATAACTAGGTAAGATTCCTTGGAATTTTTATTATGCTTCTCTTCTTTCAATTCTGAAGTGCAGTCCAATTCCTCATTACAATACAAAGCCTAGAGGGAGGAAAAAAAGCATAGATGTGATATCCTATCTGATCACTAGATGGCATCAGACGTCCCTTGGAATGAAGCTGCTAAGGAATTTACAAGTGCAGTTCTGAGTATTTCACATAGAAGCCTCGAAGAAAATGAGGCCATTGTTTTTTCTCACCTGGTTTTGATTTATTAAAGTTATCAAGGCACAATGTGTTACTTTGCATTCAAAAGTGGAGTAATGATTGAGTTTGTAAATAATATCACTGAAGCAGTCGTTACTTAGGAATTAAATCAGAAGGTTTGTTTTACTTTCTAAAAAGACATCACTAACAAGGAAACATCTTGTACCTGCTCAGCAAACTGGGTACTAGTCAGTGAGTCAAGTCTTACGAGAATGAAAATACCAGCGAATATTGTAAAGTTTACACAGTCATCTTCTGCAAACCAAGTGGAAGAGAAATTGTGTTCGACCTGGTCTTAGGCATACAGCTGAGTTGTTTCCTATCCCATCCAAAAAGCATTTCCAATCTCTCCAAGCACAGGGATGTATGTAAAGTGTCCATTAACTTTCTTGATCAAAGATCAAGGTGAAGTAGACTTCCTTGTGGGAATACAACTCATTTTTATAAAATTGTAGATTTTTTAAAAGTAACTCAGAGGACATCTTTTCAATGCCCTTATTTTCTAGAAGGAAGAAATGTTGATGTACCGATTTCATGCAATTAAGACATTAGCAGTCCAAATCACAGTACATTTGTGGGATATTTTCATGTTATTTCAAAGCTATTTATCAATAAATGTGTTGGTATTTTGGGAAGATGAGACATCACTGGCTCAGGATATTAAACATCCTTCCCTTTCTCTTCTAGCACTTGAAAAAATAATGATTTCACAAAACTTTAGAGCTGGAAGAAATTTTAAGACATTATATGCATCTGTTTCATTTTATATATGTAGTGATTACATACTAGGGAAATTAATTTAGAATTCATTCTTATCTTTTTATATTCTATCATGTTGAAAAATTCCCTTTGTGGACTTAGAAACAGAAAAATCTACAAAAATATAAATTTAAAAAAGATTATACAAACAGAGTTACCGATGACCCTGTTTCTCAAGTGGTGATATTAATTGGGTATTGGCATTTTAAAAATATATACATAAAACCAATTGTAATGCAGCCAAATATTCAGAAATTTGAAGGGAGAAATATCAGGTTATTGTAAAGTTTCAGAACTGGATTTTGTTGTTGTTGTTCACTGTTTTTGTGGAATCTTTGTGTTGTGGGTAGTGTACATTTTTTCCTTTCATTCCTTCCTCTAGGAGTGGCCCTGGGGAATCATTAGGTAAATGCTTGTTGGTTTTCCATAATAATTATCTCTGAGCCCTAATGGTTTCTGGTTTTGGCCCTTCTTTACTTTCTCCAACTTTAGACAAAACTTCAGAATGACTTCCAGTTGCAAAAAGAAACATAAATGCAACTTACCATCTAGTTTCTGTGTGGTCTTGGCAACCTTTTTAGGCCTGGCTAGGCATGCTGTCAACTGGCAGAAATGAGGTTCTGCCTCAACTTGGGCTCCAGTCTTACCTCTCAACTTGAAGATTTTCCAAGATTTAGGAAGAGGCTATGAGTATGAGAAACAGCTTATCTCCAAGGTTGTGCTATAGAGATATGGAGTGATTCAGAGCTTTAAAAATGTCTTGAGTTTAGGAATAATATATTTAAATGTAAGTTCTCTTAAAAATGAGTTATAAACCTTTTTAAAAAAAATCTAGGGACAAGGAATTCTACCATTTGGTAAATATTTCATGGATATATTTAATACGAATGGTTTTTTAAATTTTATTTTTAAAAGCAAATAATAAAGCAATACTTGGTTTTTCTTTATTGTTTGGAAAGATAACTAATTATCATGGTTGTCGTTGTCTTTATTAATGCCTATATACCACTCACACCAGGGTTATTTCTGTAATTAGGAAGGAATCAGGCCAGCCAAATAAGAGTTATCCCTCCTTAAAATAGAAAAGTTACTATTTTTTTAAAAGGGCAATCTGCCTTTCTGAGTTACTATTTAAATCATTGATAATTTCTTCCTTTTATCCCTCCAACTTAAAGCAGATGGTGTTAGTTTTAACCGGAAGGGACCTCATCTCAATTTGTACATTGCCTCTTACATCGATGACTGGAGTGGCCACATTTGAACCAGCACAGAAAGGCTCAGAGTATTTAACTCTGCTATAGTTACCATACTAATTAGCCAGAGCTGGTACCTCGTTGTACTCTGTAGAAACATGTTGTATAATAAAAATGTGTTTTGAAAGTGTGAGGGTATATATTGGGTATATGCACGTTAAAATTTTTACTAAAATAGTTATGAAAGGTTCTTTTCTGTCATGTTAAGTTCAACTTCTATGGAAAATAGTATGAAGATTTCTCAAAGAACTAAAATTTGGTCTACCATTGGACCCAGCAATATCACTACTGTATCTACCCAAAGGAAAATAAGTGACTATATCAGAAAGACACTCGTATTTGTATGTTTATCACAGCATCACTTATAATAGCAAAGGTATGTAATCAACCTAAGTGCCCATCAACCGATGAGTAGATAAAGAAAATATGGTGTGTGTGCATATGTATGTGTATGTACATATATGTGGACACTACATGCTCGTGCGTGCACACATACACACACACATATCCTCCATGGAGTACTACTCAGCCATAAGAAAGAAGGAAATAATGTCTTTTCCAGCAACCTAAATAGAACTAGAGTCCTTTATCCTAAGTGAAGTAATTCAGGAATAGAAAATCAAATCAAATACTGCATGTTCTTACATGTAAAATGAGCTAAGGTATGGATATGCATGTTCATACAGCGCATAATAATAAACACTGGAGATTCAAAAGGAAAGAGGGTAGGAAGATTTCAGAGATGCAAAATTACTTATTGGGTATAGCGTGCACTATTTGGGTGACGGGTTCACTAAAGCCCAGACTTCACCACTGTTCTATATATCTCTGTAGTAAAACTCTACTTGTATCCCCTAAATCTATTGAAAATAAAAAATAAAATAATTGTTCATAACATGAAAATAGATTAATAGGAGGTGAGAGATTATGTATGTCATATTTATAATCATGTGGAATTATGCACGTGATCACATTATAGCTGATGTCTTTCATTTCTGTCATACTTTAACTAAATGTGTCAAGCAGTTTGTGGTCCTATCATCTTCCAAATATGCAAGTATATTCCAAAAGAGCCTGTGACCTTCAGCAGTGCACATTTAAGTGGGTGAACCCATTCTAAAAGAGAAGTCGCAGTGTTGACCATGAAAGTGATAAAAATAAGTAGAATTCCAGTTAGCCTTGCTTTTACATATTCATCTCACTTAAAAATTTTCTCATTTCACTTATTCTATGACAGATATTTCAAAAACAGGAAAAGTTTCCTTTTCCCCAGTTAAAGACAGGTACCTGAATCTTATAGAATTGACATATTTTTTCAATATCAGTCAATAAATACCAAGAGATTTGAACTTCTGGAGTCATAAAGTCTTATAGATATATTTATTCCCAATACTTTAGGGATGGAACATTGGACAAAGACACAGAGTCAGGAAATACGTGAGTTACCATTTGGCGACAATGCCAGTGAGCTAGTGAGGTCAAGAGCAGGTGAAGAGAATTAGTAAGCAGATGTTTACCAAATGTTGAAGGAAGATCCATGTGGAGTGGTTTTATGGGAGCACACACTGGGTGTGTGTAAGAAATACTGAGACTAGTGGTTCAGACTGGGCAAGAGATAATGTCTAGTCAAGTTTGGTCTATAGAAATAGACTCAGGGAAAGAAACTGGATATATTTCAAAGTTACTAGACTATATTATACAAATTGATACAGTGGATGAGAAAGAATAGCACCAAAGATTATTCTCAGGTTCAGGCCTGAATGGCTTTGAGAATGACGAATGAACCAAAACCAGAAATAGATAAATCACAACAAGATGCTACATTGGGAATACATGCTCAGTGTTACCTGTTGACTTTGAGTGCAAGTGGGTTAAGCACGTTATACCTAACTTGGAAGTGAAGTCAGGGTGGAGGTATGCTATGCCTGAAAAAGGGCATAGCAAGAGTAACTGGTCTCTAAAGCCAACTTGATTGATAAATTATGACAGTATTTTGAATGAATGAGCACAGAACGATTTTAGTGATTCCTATCTTTTCCAAAATTTATTTTTTTAATTAAACACACAGATAAGCGGACTTTATTTCTTTATTTTGCAGTTTTGGCCAGAGCCAGGCTTGAACCCACCACTCCCGGTACATGGGGCCAGCGCCCTACTCCTTGAGCCACAGGTGCAACTCCAGACTTGACTTTTAAATCAATTTCACATTTCACATGTCATCTAAATGCAGCTGACACTAACTGTTGCTCTTCCAGAATCTGTTCCTTCTCCTTCCTTGCCAAAGATACTGTTTCTTTAGGTGTCATTCTATTCAGGAAAAGTCAAGGGTGCCTTGTGCTGATTAATCAGGTTCATTAAATTTTCCTTAAAAATTATTATCTCAGCAATGGGAAAGTGACAAAATTCTGAAAAATGAACTGTGAGGTAAATTTCCTGGAGGTCTTCTTAAGTAGGAGGACTCCTGGGGAACATCTATTGTTCTATGCCCTTGTCACTCCTGCAGGTGATCTGACTGCTGTGGTAACCATCATGGCGTCTTCTGCCTGGCTCCCTCTTACTGCTCTGGAGCAAACCAGAGGAACCCTGGCACCTTGAAGTTGGGAACAGAATGATGAAAAGGACACTGTTCCTTGATGTGAAAGCCATGCCACGTTGATGAACCTTGTGGTGCTGACATCTGTACTTTTTGGCATTAAGGATTTGATATTACTTCATTTTTTAAAGTCAGCAGAGTCATAGTTACTATTGAAGTCCAAAGTATGTCAGCTGATGTATGTGAAGTTTTATTTTAACTTTTTCTTTTGTTATTGTGAAATTGCTGAAAGCCTCATAAAGAAGGCCCTAGAGGAAGGTTGGATCAAACAAATAATACTTTTAAAACCGTAAGAAAAATGACTGGCAAGGAAGCTGGGTAAGCCAGTGAAAATTCTCAGGCTAACTCTGACAATGTGGGTGCTGTACTAAACAGGTTTAAGTTAGCCAATCAAGTTGTTGATTTAAGACAGGAAGTAATATTCCCACACATTATCCATTTCATAGAATCATTCTGTTTTTATTGTTAGTTTTGGCATTTCCTAAGCTCTCATCTGACCTGAGCCAGACAGAGACATTATTCATCTGCACTGCATGTAGGCTGTGCCTTAAATATATTTATAACATGCAATGCACCCTGGTGCAATGCAATCAGAAAGATAATGCTACCATCTATCATGCCAAAAAAAGAGTTTGAGTATTAAGGAAAAGACACAGATTTCACCCTGACTTCAGGACCGGCCTATAGCATGTGTCATGCCCTAACACAATCAGACTAATTATATGCCATCACTTTCATTCTTCTTGGAATCCCAAAATCAGGAGTATTGTAGGAACAAATTCTTAATGAATTGCGAAATCTATCATTGTTAGGACCTTTAACAATTCAGTTGCTTAGTTTTTAAAAAATCTGCCATTCAGCAATCTTTTTCAGTACAGTAAGCCATGCTATGCATTCCTGTGAATAAAATGCACAGCAATTGCTTCCACAGTGACAGAATTTTTTTCTCTTCTCCTTAGAATATTTTTTTAAAGACCTGTTTAGGCAGAGATCCTTTACTGCTTGCTGAAAAATTCCAAAAGTTTTGGGACTATGTTTGATAAATTGTAGATAACTATATAGAAATCCATAGACCTTTTTCTCTAAAATAATATTTTTGACGATTTTTTGTTTTTTATTGCTATTCCTTTTACAGAAAAGCCCATAAATCATCTTCAGTTGTTAGGGAACAGTGGAAGAATCATCTCTAGCACTGATAGTAACTTATACTGGGTCTTCATCTGTTTGCCCTGATGTAAGATATCATAAGCATGGGTAGCTTATAAACAGCAGAAACTTACTTGTCATCATGCTGAAGGCTGGAAAGCCCAAGATCAGGGTGCTACACATTCAATGTTTGGTGAGGTCAGCTTTCTGGCTCTTTAGTGATATTTTCTTGCTAGGTCCTCACATGGCAGAAGGGCCAAAGGGACACTATGGGGTCTTTTGTACACATGCACTAATCCCATTCATGAGGTTGGAGGCCTAATGACCTAAGCACCTCCCGGAGGTCCTACCTGCTAATGTCATTCCATTGTGAAGTTTGTTGCAGTAACTGCGTGCATCTAAACACAGGCAGTATGTAAACTAAATAATCATAGACATTGATAGAGGGTCTTAGGAAGAATTCTTCTGAATGTTAGGTAGTTATAGTCCTTTTCATCAAGTGTATTAGATTGCTTCAGGGATAGAAATTTTATGTTAGGAAAAATAAGAGGTTCAGTGACCTGAGGCAGAAAAAGTCTATTCACAGGAAAGTAAGATAATTACTCCATCAACTTGGGGTTGTTTGAAATGTCAACATTAATAACAACAACCCTTAGAGCAATGTAACCTTACTCTGGTAACCATATTAACATAAAGCAAAATGTCTGTCCATTAGTATTGGTGCCAAGGTCATGGTTGCTTTTAAATGTTGGTTGCCAGAATACATGGAGGGAATTCAATGTACATGCTCAAGTTTCCATCATGGCAAACTTACTATTGCTACTCAGGAAAACTCCAGGGAAATAACCAGTTTATATTCCTTTGGTGACACTTCGGCTTTGTCATTTTTATGAACAATTTAGATCAAATTTGAAGAGGACATGTTAGTATAGAGGGGCAAGGGGACATGATAATGAAAAGAATAGTCACTCCCTAGGCCATTATACGTATGACTCCAGAAACTTTTGTCTTTCTCAGACATGAATAATATCATTTTTTGGAGGTGGATGACATTTTTAAAAGTTTTGTCCACAGAAAACTGGAATTATCAAAAGATAGTGATAAGGAGGGCAGTATGTTTATCATAATCTGGTGTACAGAACCGCTGTTTGAGAAGCTTGATTTCTCTTAAGCACAAAAATGTTAGAGTTAACAACCTTTTTATAGATATTATTTATTTTTGACATGTTTTCTTTCTGTCCTTAAATATTTTCTGGGAATTAGTTATTGAACTCCATGTCAGTAATTTTCAAGCTGTATTCAAACCTCTTTTTACAAACAAAATCTTGCACAAAATTCCAATGTATAGAACAGATAAAACAGAGACATTATGGTTTCTGTTAAGGCAAGAATGAGCCTGAATATTTGCTTACTCATCTTTCTTTTTTCTTCTCTCTGCTACAGTTTCCCTCACATATTTAAAAAAAAAAAAAAAAGGTTCACCTGTGTCACCTGTACACCAGGTCTGTCTCCTGATCTTTCTTTCTCTTCACGTTCTATCCATCCTTCTTTTATTTCAGGAATAGGCAATGCATCTCTCTCTTCTTTCTATTTCTTTTTTTTTTTTCCAGACCATTATAAGGGTACGAATGATTTGGTTACATAAATTGCTTTCGTACTTTTTGAGTCAAAGTCGTATGTGTGCCCATCCCCCAGACCGTGCTTTGTACCCGTTAGGTGTCGATTTATTCCTCTTCCCTCCCTGCCTCTATTAAGTGGACGAATGTTGTTATCATGCGTGTACTTAAGTGTTAATACATTAGTTTCAATTTAACAGTGAGTCAATGTTCCTGTTTTTCCATTCTTAGGACACTCCTCCTCTCTATTTCTATCATATTCCTTCAGGCCTCATTTTTTCTCCTTTGGACTTTTTTCATAGGCCCCTCAGTGATATTATGCTTCCGATTCGTTTGTTTATCATTTCTAAACTGTTTGATCTCACACATCAGCAGATGTAAAAAAAGATTGAACATGAACTACTATTTTTTTAGGTAGGTAAGTATTTGCATGTTATATATACATAGTAATATATAAATTATCAAATTAAATAGGAATATATTATATATCAGTATATATGCGTCTGTATATACATATACACACTTTTATAATTTCTTCAATGCCCAATGGATGGCTTTGATCACCTTCTAGGATGTCCCGACCTCACTTTGGAGAATATTTCTCTATGCCTACCAGAGATATGTAATATTTCTAAAATGAAATTGCATACTTAAAATCCCTCAATAGATCTCAGGGACTATTAGATACAATCTAAATTTTAATACTGATGGCAAGCCATTCATGAGCCAACTGTTGAGTCCTTCTCAAAACTAAAGTGAAATAATGTCTAAAAGCACTTACTAAATGATTTATGCTTGTCAAAATATTAAACAGTTTATATTTGTTAAAATAAATATATTCATATGCAACACCTTAGTCTGTAACAGATCTAGTTGTGTTGTAGGCTCAACTAAACTAACAATGACAGCTAGGATATGTGGCTTGAGATATTTACCTCACTCTAACCATAAAAACATTTAATAAGTAAAGATGATTAATCTTTTGAGGGGGGAAGGATGAAAGGGTAAGAATGTGTGTGTGAGATTCTATAGCATTTGTATACATCAGTCTTTAGAAACTTAGTGAGCAGAAAAGTATAAAGGGTTGGTATTAGCATCAGAATTTTCATTGATTCTGCAAATGTCTTGTCAACATATGACCTGAAGTACATCAGAATGAAGGAAATACTCTCAAAAAATAGACAAACATTGCTTACATTGGCTTCAATTTTAAAACAAAGTTCTGCACTCTCTTTAGAGGTTGAAAAAGGAGATGCTTCCTCCGTATATTTTGAGATGAGATGAGCGTAAGAAAATCAGCAGAGCTGAATGTTATACTATCCTATTAACCTTTGTTAGGCTTTCAGGCTTGATATAGTTCAAATTTCTGCTGTATATTTTGATACTCTCTGTCTCCATAGCAGTTGCTTGGGAATATGTTGCCAATAATGACCCTGAAAATGCAATGAATTTATTAATAGATCCTCCTCCTGCTGTATAGCTACCATTATTTGTCAAATTATGTGAGGTTCTATGGAAGGTTGAACACAAGGTAAAATAGTTCATTTGCTCCAAAAGTATAAATAGCTAGAAATATCACAGTGTAATCAAGCAAGTATCAGACAGATTAAATAAAATAATTATTTAATTTTAGTTTCATGTGACATGAAAAATGCTTGAAATTCATTATCTATTTGAAAAATTCAGTGAAAATAAACAAAGTTGGATAATTTCCAAATCTTATTTTCTATAAGTGATTAAGAAATAACTGTTATAGAAGTATTA
The DNA here is from genome assembly GCA_963574655.1 of Perodicticus potto. NCBI lineage: Eukaryota > Metazoa > Chordata > Mammalia > Primates > Lorisidae > Perodicticus > Perodicticus potto. Next base: position 52,764 of record CAUYRH010126282.1, read on the forward strand.
GGAAGACAATAGCAAAGTTTAATATAAAGCATTGATTCTTGTTAAATATTTTCCTTAAATATAGAGCATACTAAATATTTTATAACTTAAATTTAATCACTTACAAAGAAAGTCCTAGAATTCTGTTTGTAAATGCATCTCCTTCTTCATAAAAGGGTTCAAATAGAATTAGAAATATTTGCAATTCATAAACTCTATTTTGAAAGGAAGAAAATTAGTAATAAATAGCAGAAGTTATTTTTCTGGAATCTAGGACTCTCTCTCACCTTGATCTGCCCATTGTCAGTATTTATCTCATTGTTTGACATGTGAAATATTACAAAGTTAACATATAAAATAATGAAAACATAATTATACTAGTTTCTTTTTTCCTTGAGGGCTATTTACTCAGTTTCTTTGAAGCAATCGAAAGGAGAGGCTAAAGGTAGTTTTCTTAAAAGAATGTTTTTCTTTCTTCTGTGTATAATTACTTTAGAAATGCCAACTTGAATGCACCAGTAGTATTGAATTCTCGTAATATTTCATTTTAAACCTTGCTTTAAAGTAAACTTTCTTAGTAATACAATTATATATGTGGGAAACTAAAACTAAAAGTACTGAAGTGGTTCTGACAAATAACAGATATTTAGGATCAGTGCAATTAAGGCTACATCTGCTCTGTTTTTGGCAAAAATAAGGCTGAGATGTTATAGTATGCCTTATTCTTTATCCTGAACTTTGGCCACTGAATTCCTCAGGATTTGCCCTAAGATGGTATAAGAGTTCCTTTCTAGCCAACGTGTTTTCTTGTTTTCCAGTCAGTTCAATAGGTTGAACCATTAGATCCATTAGAAGCAGATAGACGAAATGGCTCAATCTTGGACAGTGTATAGCAGGTTGGGGCTCTAACCAATGAAAGGAGGAAGAGGCTGGGGAGGGCCCACAATATTCCTAAAGTCTTCGTTCTGATGTGACGCCATGTCACCTCCACTCACATTCTGTTGGCCCAAGCAAGTTTGTGGCTAACCAGACAATGGGACTAAGCAATATATCCCTCCTACCACAAGGCCTAAAAGTTCATGTGCCAAGTCTTCTTATGGAAAAAAGAGTGAGCTGCTGAGAACAAGAATGCATATGATATGCATAATTTTAGCAACCCCAAGCAGACACAAAGGGCAAAATGCCTAACCTTAGCTAGAGCTTTATCCTGAGCTACAATGTGCATTTGTATCATCTTTTCCGTATAGAATGAACCACTCTCAGTTCATTTCAACCTGATTTTTACGAACACGCAAAGCAGGCAAGGGAGATGCAGTGGGCCAAGAAGAAGTGAGCTTGTTGCCCTATGTGTGATTTATTCTAGACTCTATCTAGATTTTTTGTTATTCTTGGGTATCTTGATATGGAAAATCAGTAGGATTACATGGTAAATTCCTTATGCAGAAGTCTATTTTCCTAATTTTACCCTGGAGAATAGAAGTCAATTACTGTCAACCTAAATATGCAATAAAGAGGACAATTTGTGTCCTGTTTATGCAAAAGTCTAGAGTCATATATGTCACTTTGTAAGCACACAGACAAAAATCTCAGGCTTATTATGTGTTGGACATGTCAACATGTTGCTTAATTTACCTGTCACTAATTTTTGTCTTGTCAATTAGCATCTTAATGACATCGCCCCCCTGTGTTCATTCTGTGCTTGGTCTGGCCCCTCATCTTGGAACTTTGGAAATATTACTTGATAATTTTCCCTCTTCAGAATAATACTAAGAGAAAGTCATTTATTTTTAGCAAAGTTCATTTTATCTGTTGATTTTTAAAATATTGTTTATTTGAAAATAAATTGCCAGAAATTTGAAAGTTTCAATATGTTTATTAGAACTTCATAAAAGTAATACATGTTAAATCTTCAGGAGGATTCCTCCAGGAGCGAGATGACAAACACGCACACACAAAAAGGCAATGCTATTGCTGTTAAATACAATTTTGGAAAACTGCTGCTCAGTGAGATCACCCTTTCTCTTGTGTTCTTTCAGCATCAGCCATAAAAGAGACTGGCCAGTAGGGGTTCCTCTAGCCATTATGATCTCAAAGTGGTGAATGAGAGTTTGAAGGAATAACGAATGGTCTCTTTTAAAATGTATCTTTCATCATTGTGAATTTAGGCATGATATGCAAAATTTGGAATTTATAATAACTTATTTTAAGCACTGTTTCAGCAGGTTTTATCACAGGCATATGACCATCAGGTAGATTTTAGTAATTATTTTAACTACCCTTGCTGATTGTCTGTCCTTCGTTAACGAAAATCTAGAAGTCAAATTGTAAAGTATTCTTACAGTCCAACATAGTATCCTTTTTTCCTGGGTGGTATTCTTAATCCCTGAAGTTTGAATTCTAGACTTACTTGAAAACAAAGCCTATATGAATGAATGCAGTTAGAAATAATTCTCAAAAAGGCAAAAATACAACCACATTCAGTTACCCCACAGTAACTGCTCTCTTGTCAGGTGGCACATAAATTTTAGAAAACAAATTCATTTAGGGGAAAAAAAGAAATTAGAGTGGAAAAAGGGAGAAAGAAAGAATTCAGTCCTAAGGTCATTTGCCCTTAGAGAGGGAGGATAAATAGAACTATGTGTTGCTTTAAAACACAATTTCCATGGAAACAAAATAAAGCAAAACTTTAAAAAGATAAACTATTTGTACCAAACTGGTACAAATGAGCTCTGCTAACCAGACATTGGACAGAAAGTCTTCATTAGAATAAAATAGTATCACCTCCAAAAGAAATATGTATTACCAAATGGTTGACATGCAAATGTTATTAATTCAGTATTTTTTTTAAAAAAATATCAACTTTTTATGAGAGGCTTGTCCCAGAGTAGGGATCTTCTACCTGCTGTCATCCCAATGCTTTCAGTGCTCAGGAAGACAGAGGATTGATTCAGACCATTTTGTGAGCTGTAGCAGAAGGCTGACCCTTTCATGAGTTATAAAGGGAATTTTATAATAGATAATATATTGAAATATGGTTAAAAGTCTTTATGCAGTTTGGTATGATGTTAGTCTAGCTGAACACTGTCAGAAAAGGACACAGCTATAGCAATGTGCTAAGTAAAAACAATATTTTTGCATAGACTGCCTTTAAGACTCCTTGCCTATTTGGGGAGTGAAAGGTACAACTTCCTGTGGGTCTGTAACTATTTCAAAATAAAACGTTTAATTAACGCAAAAAAAAAAAAAAGACTCCTTGCCTACTAAGACTCTTCATTTCTTTCTTTTTTTTTTTTTTTTGTTAAATCATAGATGTGTACATTAATGCAATCATGGGCTGCCATGTGCTGGTTTCATATACAATCTGAAATATTTTCATCAAACTGGTTAACATAGATTCATGGCATTTTCTTAGTTATTCTGTTAAGGCCTTTATATTCTGCATTCAGTAAGTTTCAAGACTCTTCATTTCTTCTCTCACAGCATAATTACTGGAGAGGCTTGAAGGTCACACTTGAAAAAGAAAAGCACTTCTCAGTTGTGGTTTTGGTTTTAGTCACAGTTTTCCCCCACTTAGCTAGTTTGTAAAAGAAACCAAAATGCAATTAGTCACTTCTCTTTCCTAACGCCCTGTCGTAAGTACTTAGCTTTATAAGTCTCTTCTGCCTGTTCACTTCACTTGTAATGTGACATAATATTTTTTTAGGCTTTCCTTTCCCTTCTGTTTAAAGCTCTCCACTTCTAGTTCTCGGAAAGAAAGATTAAGACATTACTTACCTTGTGTTTGCTGATGGGGAACCAGTGAGTTGGTTCACTCACCTAAATGATACACTTCTAACAATTTTCCAATCAGGCATTTGTTAGAAATCTGAAGAGTTGCTTTTATTTACTAATTAACCACATCCTTTCCCAGCATAGAGATCTCCCTTGAAGGCAAACATATCCTTGAGTATGTGGTCTTCTATTGTACATTGAAGGCTTGACCTTGAAAAATTTAAGTTGCATTAGGGTGGTACCCATAGCTCAGTTGGCAAGGGTGCTGGCCACATACACCTAGGGTGGTGCTTTCAAACCCGGCCCAGGTCTGCTAAGCAACAATGACAGCTGCAATAAAAAAAATGGCTGGGTGTTGTGGCAGGCACTTGTAGTCCCAGCTACTTGGGAGGTTGAGGCAAGAGAATCTCTTGAGCTCAATTGTTGGAGGTTGCTGTGAGCTGTGATGCAATGGCATTCTAGCCAGGGTGACAGCTTGAGACTCTGCCTCAAAAAAAAAAAAAAAATTAAAGTTGCATTAAAAATTTCTTTTTTTTTTTTTCTTTTTTCTTTTTTTTTGAGACAGAGCCTCAAGCTGTCACCCTGGATAGAGTCCCGTGGCATCACAGCTCACAGCAACCTCCAATTCCTGGGCTCAAGCGAGTC